>QANT01000209.1:0-31484 GCA_003254885.1 Purshia tridentata
CATGTAGTTCTGGAGATTAATATATCTTGGTTAATATTATCCTTTTTCAGGCTGTATAACTTACAGATCGATATGGTGTAGGATTGGGAACAAATTAAACACAATATAAGGCCTAGAAGTTAACTATGATATATGACCTAGAAATTCCCATGGAATTGAATCTCTTGAACAACAACTCTTGTTAGGGCCTTCACCATTGTCACAAACCAAAACACTGCCACCATTGGTCACGGCATAAAATTGTCAATGGTCCATGAGACCCATTAATTCCCTTTGATATATCATGGTCCACTCATTATCTCCTGGTTTATAAAATGCCAATCCTCGATCACCATAAAGAACCATGACTACGTAATCCGATCGATGTCCAAGATGGCCTAGCTTGATGATAAGATAAACTTGTTCATATGCATAACGGTAACAGCATATGCCATCGATTTCTCATATTTGGAAGCTGAATTAGGATTAGATTTAAAGGATGCAACAAAGACCAAGTCTTATATCTTGTTCACCATACATATATTATCGAACGTCATCAACCACCCTGGCGAAGAATAACAATATTTTTCCTTAGCTTCCTCACCATAATGGATTTTGTTGTGTCGTACGTAATGCAGCTTTCTTTTGTTGCAACTGATCTCCATGATTTACAAGCCGCACAAAAAACAGTAACATATCTATGTAAACCATCAGTTTGGCGATAGAGATACTAAGATCTTGAGGAAGACGCGACCAATCAGCCATCATGTGATCCATAACTCGATATCAGTTAACTATGGTGGATATGTATGCAGCTTTGGACGAATGACTCACAATCACAAAGCATTGGAATATTCCAGCTTTCCAAGTCAACCATACCGATCGAGATATATTTGTGTGCTTATTTTCCTCTTAATGTATCTGTCAGTCACTCAGTGAGTGAGTGTCTCAATCATCTTTAACGTATAAAAGTCAATAATAGGTTGAGGGGTGTATATGCATTGTTACAGTCATCAAATTTATTTATCATTTATGATCTTGTTCAAATTCAAAGTCAATATTATATATAAGAACTGTTCTGATACTCGAATGGGCAATCCTACAAATGCATTTTGTCCAACTCTACAAACTCTTCACTGCTTGACTTTAGCTTGGTCCCAGCCGCACTAGTAAGGGTTCAGATTATGTGCCTGACAGGTTGTAAGTGTACGTGTTGACCTTTTTAGTCTTTGTAGATCAAAATTGAAGCACAACCCCTTCCATCTTACTACTAAATTACATGACCAAGCAAAAGATCGACCTCAAGTTTTCCACTTTTTTTGTTTTGTATGCGTGCTGAAGCGTTCTTTAGTGGCAGCTAATCGCCATGGTTTACAAACCGCACCTCCATTAATCTAAAACAACAAGGGCCATATATATATATATATTACCTGAAGTAAAAGCCCACTTTGCCCATCGTTCATTGCGTGCTGGTTTTATTTATGTTTCTCCAACTCTTCAAGTTAGCTCTTTACTGCTTGACTTTATAAGATGTGGTAAAAACTACAAAGTACGTAGTAGCTAGATTGGTTTATGTAGCAAGGGCTCACATATGGATGATAGATCTATAATATTTAGGTTTAAAAATATAATAAAAGCAATTCAAAATGCCTCGTAGAATTTTGCCCACTTTATATTTTTAAGCTATACAAAAGTTAGTATATGTAAAGGTTTTTCAATTATAAGAATGAGTACGTGTTTGAACGCTCGAAAAAAGTGTAAGTAATTACAATTTGATCTAAAAGTACCAATCAAGTTTAATTTGAACAAGAAAGCTAGATTTGAAAAAATTGATGCGAGGGTAAATGTATATGTAAGCAATTACAGGCTTCAAATAAGTGCAATTAATGATATATATACTATTGAAAATCACCAAACATTTCTTCAAAATTTTAGCCATCAATAAATCATAGCGGAGATAGTATATGATAATGTTTTAGTGGTTAAAGATAAATGAAATTCAAATTGAATCTTGATAATAATAATTAATGTTGTTGCTCCTCTGAAAAAACAAACACTTTGTCATGTAGTTAAGGATAATAATTAAAAAAAAAAAGGATAATAATTAAAGTGGGTTGTGGACCTGTGGTAATAAAAATCACACTTAAATACTGGATTGAATCCATACATTTTGAGCTAGCGAAATAGGGAATTCGCCCATATGTGGCTTAATTTTTCTGTATTATTATTCCATAACAAATTTGTATATATGCAATTTTCCTTGTATTCGGTTAAAGCCGAAGAACTACGTAGGACCCAAGAACAAGGTTCTATTCTTCAAGTCTTTTACCTCCTAATTCAACTAATTCCCGTTATTAAATGGTATATATACACCTCTCAAACCCTAAAACTATAGCACCCTCTTCTGTCTTGTATAAAATGCAAAACCACCAATTAATAAGGTCCCTGCTGATTCCACTAGAACTAGGCTCCTATCAATAGGACCTAGCTAGAAGTTCATGTGGCATCTTTATTTTTGGAAGAACGTGTACTCTTGTTTGTGCTTTCTTATTGTATGCGTGCAACATTAAAAATCAAGATTTTGTCATCCTAGCTTGGTCACCATATAAAATTGTCCCTAATAATAAGTTAAATTGTTCATGTGACTCGCTAATAACTTCGAATTAATATATCCTAGTCCACTTACTAATTGTCTCCTTTCTGACACGCAATAGTATCGTTCCAACTACACTTGTTAATTAATATTTGGCTGCTCAATTAGGGTATGAGTTAAAGGATTCAACAGACTATTATCATCAGCCATCCTATATTTTCTTTAGCTTCTGGCAGATTAAGATTGTAAATTAATGTAACCTTTTCTCATGTTGTAAGACTGACAAATAGAGCCAGCAGATTCTGTCCTTTAGGTACGTGTTGGGAGGAAAAGCAATAATGGAACTATTTGTGTCGTATCGTAATAAAGCTTTCTTTAGTAGCAGCTGATCGAGATCTCCATGATTCAAAAACCGCACCAAAAACATTCATAACTTGTAGGAAAATTAACCATCACTTTGGCGATAGAAATAACAAGATCTATCTTGAGGAAGACGCGACCAATCAGCCATCAAGTGATCAATAAGGTCGAGATCGCACCACAATATGGTTGATACTTGATATTATTCTTGTGGCCCAGCTCTGCTCTTTGTCTATAGCTATATATGTTTTTGGCCACAACAAGAGTCTTCCGTTACCTAGTAGTTTTGGACTACTTGTAATTAGGGTAAAGCTTCGTTGTGGAATTGTACTTGTTAATAAATGGACCCTATTTTTTTGGGCCCAAAAGATGTAAAAGCACCACTACTCCGTTCATCTAAAACAACAGGCTCTTTACTGTAAGGTGTAGTACAAGTAAAAGCCCACTTTCTTCTACTCTACAAGCTTCTTACTGCTCTACTTTATAGGGTGCAGTACAAAGTAGTAGCTACTACCTACATTGGTCCCAGCCGCAGTAGATGTTTGTATGCTATTTAGAAAGAAAAGGTTCACACTTCACATTATGTGCTTCACAGATTGTAAGCCTCTTTCACAATGGAAGAGGCTTTAATTTTGGCCAAGTGTGATCATAGTTTCTGATGTGGAATTAAAGTTTGGGAATAGAAGTGTTTGTGAAATTAACTCCTGGTCCATTCATCTAAAACACACAAGGAATATAAATGGCCTTTTATAAATTGTTTTTAAGTATAGATGGGAATTTCTCTCTTGCATTAATAAGATACAAGAAGAAAGCTATGGCATAAACAGAATTAAATAAATTAAAAACAAGCTCCAATAAGTGGATAAGGGAGCCTAGAATGACAGTACAAAAGACAAAATTCTTAACCGGCATAGTCAGTTCTCAGTTGTCAAATGTCAATGAACCATGAGCAAAGATGAGTCACATGATACATAAAAGACCGAGTTACAGTGTGACCCTTTTGACTTCCATTGCAAACTAAGAAGATTACGAAACACATAATCTTAATTATCACTATCAGATACCACACTAATCTGGCTGCTTGATCATATTAAGTCAAAATTGGTGTTCCAGCGAATCTATCTGCTTGATCATAATTATATAATTATATAATTATAAACAAAATTGGCATAATCTAGTTTTTCCGATTTTGACCGTGGATGTTGATGGATAATCATCATAATCTTGTTTTACCCTTTTCTCTTTCGTAAATTCGTCGATTCCGGTTTCCAGAAGCAACCAGAAAGAAAGAGAATAAGATTTCTTTGTGGATGGACCAGAAACCACGTGGCACCCTCCCGGTTTATTTATCTCGCACGTGCGACCATTGCCCTCCCGTGCGGTGCAGTCCACGGTTTCACAATTTCAATAATCATCATCAACAATACGACGTCGTAGATCTATCAGATCGTGTCCAATCATTTTCCCAGTTCCAGAATTGTAGGGTCCTGATGGCGCCTGGAGTTCCCATCGGACGGCTCTGATTTCACCGCCTCAGGTCCTCCTCCTCCTCCCTGATGGTATTCCTCTTCCTCCTCGTCCCTCCTCACACGTTTCGCACCAATCGAAACCCCAAACAACCTCGGCGTCACCTCCTCCTCCATTTCCTCTTTCTCCGCCGACACCTCAGCTTTAGCTCCTCTTGAAACGGCGGCGTTTTCGGCTGGTTGACCCTGTTTGACCGGCGACAGATCCAGAGGCTTGTCCACAGCTACTCCTCCTCCACCGTTCTCTAACTGACCAGACGCGTAGTTCGTCATCAAATTCAAGATATTGTTACATAACCCGCGCAGCTGTGTCAACTCGTGACTCAGCCGCGTGTTTTCTTTTCTGAGCCGCTCGTTCTCTTCGAGAATCTCCGCCGTGGTGGTGCAGCTCCTGGTTCGTTGAATCGCCGTCACCGGTAAGGCCATCGGCGACGAGTTTGAGGAGATCACCTGCTCGTCGCCGGAGTTTGTTGGAGACACCGGAGGCGCCAACGTGGACAATGCCGCCACCACCGTCGCCGTCGCGGTGGCAGCTGACGCGGACACAGTCGGCGAGATTTTCCGACGTTGTATTTCTCGGAGGAGGCCTTTCTCTCCTTTTTTGAAGCAATCGTTCGCAAACTCCCACCGATCCGGCACGACTTTCCTAAATCCCTACAAGTCCAGCACTAATAAATTAAAAAAAGGAGAATCTTTATGCGTTTCCAGCTTGTTTGGCTGACGAAAAAGAGAAGAAAAGGGAGGGAGAAAATTTTGGAGACTTACGTAAGTGTTGAGCTGGCGAACGAAGCTGGAGAAGTTGTTGTGCTTGAAGTACCTCGGAAGCAAATCTCTAGCGAACTCGGCAGGTCGCCAAACTATGAAAGCTGATCCGTCTTCGCTCCACGAAATCAAATCGTCGACGGACGGATCGTCTACCAGCTGATAAGTTTTGGTTAAAAACGGCGTCGGAAGCGATCTCTGCGAGTCTCCTCCGCTCAGCGGTCCGGAGTCGCCGTTCTGCTCGGCCGGCAATGACGCCATGGCCTGTGGGCCTTCGCTCTCAGATCCAAGGCCTAGTCTAGAAGTTTCGCCGTTCTAACACTAACTGATTTATACTGTTTATTAGATTAGACTCCGTTGAATAAAAGACAAATTAAGAACTGTTTAATATTTAACGTTGCGATTTGGTAACCATTGAAATATATATTTGAGGATAAATAAAGAATCGAATTAAAGGAAGCGTAAGTACCTGGAAAGCGTGAATTTTCAGCTTTGGGTCGAAGAAAGTGGAGGGATTTTCCCACCGACCAAACAGAAAGCTGGGAAAGGAAAGTACGTTGGTCCTAACAGTACGTACTGTGTTGCGTAGAGTGTTGGTCTGTTGCACCAAGCTTCACCACCAGACAGGAAGCAGTTCCCGGAATCAGAGAGAGAGAGAGAGGGAGAGAGCGTTTTGTTGTTTCTAGAAGGTTCTGGGGAGTAATAAATGATAGGAGGAGACAGAAAGAGAATTCGTGGGTTCAAGAAGAAAAGAGAAAAAATAATTCAAAAAAAATAAATTTATATAAAAGAGAAAAAGAGGATTGAAAAAAGGAAAATAGACTGTGGGGCCCATAGTGAATAGATAGAGAGAGATTGGATGGGAAGGCACGAGAAGAAGGGGGTGGAGTTAGTAGGTTCTTCTTCTAACGTCTTTTCCAGAAGCTTCTCCCAGTGCTTCGTGTTTATTTTTTATATTTTTGCAAGTACTCGATGCTCTAATACGTGTTGGTCAGGTTCGAGAGCGGACGCCAATGAGATAAGGATTTCGAGTAGGATAAATAAATAAAGAAATATAAAATGATAGTGATCATTTTAAATTTTATTTTAAGTATTATTTTAAATTTTATAATTTTTATATGTGTATCATCTTATTCTATTTCGTTAATTTTTTTTTTTTTTTATCAACTCTAGTAATCAACTTTTACATGTCTCAAAAATTTAGCGCTAAATAAATTATTGATTAGTAGAACATTGGCGTTATGTATGTGGAGGGTTTTATGTTGGCCTAATTTATTATATTCCAATAAAGTATCTGAGGGTGTATGCCGACTCTAGGTCAAGTGATAATAAACGAAGGTGTATAAAATTTAGAATGTAAATTCAAGCACGAGAACATAATAGTAATAACTTAAAAAGAGTTAGATTTTGAGTGGTTTGTTGATTTTAAAGATTGATTATACATGATCTATAAGATTATGGTTGTAATTTTAGTATTTAATAAATAAAAAAAACAAATCAAACATCGTAGCTAAATGCAAATTACAATGGCTGGCTAGCTATCTTCTCTGTGATCTTCAAGTCCATCATTAACACCATAAGATGTGGTTAAGCACTTTGAAGTTAATCAATAGTCTAACCCTACAACCATAATATTACTTTGCTTTTGCTCTCTGCTTGTTCTGGATTTGGCTCTTTGGTTTTGGCTGTTTTCTACCTTAATTGTGCTGCTGTCCTGACTGAGCTTTTGCTCTTTGGTTTAGGATCGAGCTTTGAGTTGACATTACTTTATGAACATAATTAATTATATCTACTTTGAATTGACATCATGTAGAAGATTATTGAACCAGTCCAAAACAGAGGCATGTAGAAGTTCCTATTGGACTCAATGATTTGACATGTCCTCATCAAATAAGACTAATTAAAACACCTTGTGACAGACAGGTGTAAATGTGTAATTAGATTGCAATGGAAGCCTGTGAAGAAGGGGGTCCAGAAACATTTTTTTATACATGGGTGTGTTTAAGAGACACGTAGAGAAACACAAGCCAACGTAGATGCTCAAACAAGTAATTAAAGGGCCATACAAACTACAAGATATAAATTGAAGTCTTCTCTCCAAAAACATGTACATGATTTGCATTAAAACCTTTATTACAGTTTCATCAATACATTACAAATATGGTATAGATCACTTCCAAGTTGTTTGAATTGACAAGCTAGTTTTGGGTTTTGAGGGAAAGTGTTATACATCACCTTTCTGAATGTCTATGGTACGCAGAATCTCATGATCAGCACCATGAATGTGAATTTCTCTCTGCACCCCAACATCCTGTGGCAAAAAAACTGAATTATATCTGCTCTCATCACTATGACTACAAATACAATCACTAATACTATCATCCTCATCATTCACAAATGGTCCCTTTTGTTGAAGTACTTGTTTCGCCTTCAAAAACTCATCATAGTGAGCTCTCCTGCGTTCTTTGAAGCTCATTGCAGCACCCCTATCTTTTAGACCAGAGTCTGTTAAAAAGTTGCCAAAGAGAAAGTAAATAACACACAGAAATAACAACAAAGCTGAAATATAATTAAGCAGGTTGCCCATGCTTAATTGTGTTCTTCAAACCTCCATCTTTGTCCATATCACTAGCATTGTCTTCATCTGATGCCCATCTCTCAAAGTGAGTTAAATGATTTTGACCCGAAATTAGTACATTTAAGGCATTTCTTATGGCTTCAGCAGGAGCAGCATAACTAGAACTGTTGCCTTTAACATAATCGCCTGTAGAAAATTTGAAACTTAATTATATATGAAACTAAAATAGTTTGTAATACGTCAGTCTCACGTGTTATGGTATGTTGTTAGATTATTTATATAAAATTAAAAATGATTTATTTATTTTTGAAAATAAAGTTACATGCGACTATTGATTAAGTTGGTTTGCATATGTCTCAGGGCAAAAGCTGCAGAAAGAAACCAATAATTGAACTTACCATGTACGTGTACCTCCTCAATTATTGGGTGATATGGGGTCTTGGGTTCATCAATCTTCTTCCTCACAGGCTTATTTGCCTCTATTGCTCTAAGGTTGTCTTCGTCCCATCTCAGTGATCTCACACGTCCCCTAAGCCATAAACAAGTAGTTGTAAATAAATGAAAGCAAACTGAAGCAGAAAGATTCACAAGTACACTAATTTAGAAGATTGCTAATTAATTGCATAAGAGATTATAACTATGAACTGATTTTCAGTTTCACCAAGCAGAAATTAATCAAGTCAGAAAAAAATTGAAAACAAAAAAACAAAAAAGCCAGATTTCCAAAGTTAAAGAGTAAGACATGGTTCATATATTACTTCATTCTTTCAAGTTGAACTGGCTGTGGTTGTTGCCTAGGGTGCCCAACACAGGCTGATAAACTTGTCTAGTTCACCTGTAATTAATTAAAATTGATTGTTACTGTTGTTTTCATATTTCAGTGTTTCAAACACAAATAAATTAAGAAAAAGAGGCACCTTCAACAAACACAAATGTGTTTAAATATTTGACAACACATATAAGACCAATATCCCACTAGCTACATAACCAATAATAACAATATATACGGTACTAGTACTAAACAATTATGAAAATTCTACCCTCTCAAATTAATGAATAAAATTAATTCTTAGAAAGTGGTTCATACCTGTAACTTGAGAGTGGAGGAAGATGGTAGAAGCTAGAAAGCTTTTAGAATGGACCAACAGTCGAACACGTAGCAAACTCTAAAACTGATGCTTGTCTATTTTTAATTTTTTATGTTGTATAATTAAGGTCCGCAGAAAGCATCTAATTCACATGCAATGCTCCACTTAATAGCTTTTGTGTCTGGAAGAAAGAATGGTTTTTACTGCACGTACAAAAGTGGCGCAGTCCCATGTGGCCACTGAATATTAGTATAATTCTGGAAACTTTTTCTTGTTTTATTTCATTCCAAAGATCATGGAATATCTACTTTTATAATTAATGAGATGAAACTTTTTAGTATAATTGTGGAAACTTTTTCTTGTTTTATTTCAGTCCAAACGATAACTGAAGGTATGTACAAAATAGGTAAGCACTCTACGAAAAATTCAATCACTTCACTTTTAGGGATCGTGATGGACTTTTGGTGAAGCTTTCAATGCATGCATTGCAACGCTTGACGCAAATGTTCGAACGCTCGGCATTTTAATTTATTATGCTCATTTGAAATCTTAAAAATCACTCTGAAAATAATAATTATAATTGTTGGTAAAAATGATTGTGATTGTAATTGTAATGGTTTTTTGGAACCCTCATTGCATGGATGCTTCAAAGTTCAAATATTAACAAACTTAAAATTCAGATCCTCTTATGTCTTATCCATCTATTTTGTCTTTGTGCAACAGCAACGCCATAATTAAATGTTAAAGGATAAGCTTTATCCACTCAAAGCTTCAAACAAGTCATCAGGCAATTTGTTTTTGTTTGTAGCAACTCCCCACAGCCTAATAATTCCAACCAACATATCATCCACAATTAAAGAGATTTCTAAACTTTCCCTGATTAAATTAGAGCCCTTCAACAAAAGTCTATCAAGACTGATCAACATGTGCATCATTTACCAGAATCATTCAACAAAACAACCATCCAATTTTTTACCTTTTTTTCAATATTCACACATTTTTGCTAAAAAAGGAGTTTATTTCCAGTTTTGGAACAACTACTAGAAAAGAAGGAAAAGAAAAGAAGGGAAGCCACATAATAGATGAACATACGGAGCAGCCTAGCAGGACATCAATTATAATTTTATTTTCCAAGGCAGTGTGCCATTCAAAGCTTGCCCTGGTAGCCCCATGGATTGTTTATTGCCCACTTCCATTGGTCCCTGCACATCTCCTCTATTCCGTATTGTGCCCTGAAAGAGAATATCGAATTAGCAGAGGGGGAAAATTTCAAAATACAGATTACACAGAATTATGAGATGCCTGTTACTCATCTTTTAGGTTCGAGCATATACAGATAAGTTAACATAACACAATCGGGTATATAACAGGGTGTATCTCATAGTCTAACATAAAGTCATAAAGCGTTTATAAGGATATCCATCTGGTGTATTGTATTGCATTGCATAAAAGAATTAACTTGTACATACTTCCATCCAAGTTCCCTTTGAGCTTTCTCTGTTGAGGCATAAACAGCAGTAGCATCTCCTGGCCTTCTGGGACATAGTTTGATAGGGATTTTCTGGGATATACAAATGAGATAAACTTCAACAGTGCTGAATTTGAGAGAGAGAGAGAGAGAGAAAGAGAGAGATTTAGAGGAAGTGAACAATCACCTTTCCAGAAGCCTTCTCAAAGGCAGCAACCATTTCAAGCACAGATGTACCTTGTCCAGTTCCCAGGTTGTAGGCAATACAACCTAAGAAATGAAATTCTCTTTAGAACACCCAAATGTCAAAGAAGATTGACATAACTATCCCTGAGATGGATAGATTTACTTAGAAAAATGGCAACTCTTGATAGATGCCCTTGCAATTAACCAGCAGGTGACAGCAAGTTTGTTAACATATAAATGCATGTACAAATAAGAACAATCACCTGTATTCTCTGTAGTAAAAAGCTTCTGAAGAGCAGCAATATGACCATTTGCTAAGTCCATAACATGGATGTAGTCTCGAATCTGTTCACGATGAAAAACAAAATTGGTAATTAGGGAAGTCATCTGTGTGAATTTAACTGAATCCATATGATGCCCATAAAGTCATGTATTAGCAGCATGCTTATAGATGATTCTTTAGGTGGTATACAACCATATGGTCCAAGCCAAATATATTCAATACGGAACTACTGGATGGATGTCAATCAACAAATAAGTTAATTCCTACTAATCATCTTGAAGGAACAAACAATCTTTATGGATTTTACATACCGCAGTACCATCCTTGGTGGGATAGTCATGTCCATAAACATTAAGCTCGGGCAATCTTCCAACAGCTACTTGCTGTATGTAAGGCATGAGGTTGTTTGGGATACCCTTAGGATCTTCACCAATTTTACCGCTCTCATGAGCTCCAACAGGGTTGAAGTACCTCAACAGAATACTTCCCCAATCAGGCTCTGCCTTATGAATATCTCGAGCAATATCTTCAAGGAAAAGCTAGTAAAACAGAGTAAATTATATGTTAGAGAAGAAAGAAGCTGCATTCCTTTTAACCCAAAAAATCAGCCATTCCCAGTCAAGTCAGCTTTTTATTATTTTTTAACTCCCAACATTAATCCTATGATTTGTGGACCTGAGAAGAACAGGATGGTGGCACATACCTTGGTACGGCCATATGGATTCAAAGCTACAAGGTCAAAATCCTCAACACATGGAACTTTATCAGGTTGGCCATAAACAGTTGCAGATGATGAGAAAACCATCTACACGCCCATAGCATCATATTCATCGTGTTAGTAGGAGGCAGAACATGAAAAAATATTACAAAACCAATGCTATAAGATGCGAATTTGAGATAAAACTGCAGAAACTCGGAAACAAAACTAAGGACTCAGAGATTGCTAACCTTTTTGCAATTGTATTTTGCCATCACCTCATAAAGATTAATTGTGCCGATCAAATTATTGTTGTAGTAACGGAGCGGGTGCGCAACACTCTCCCCTACAGCTTTTAGCCCAGCAAAATGGATAACAGCATCAAATCTGTGTCATTATCGAACAAAAAGTCAATACAATAACCCACCATTAAAATTAAATACTTGGATACAAAATAATAATTACTTAGTTTGAGTAAACAGCTTCTCCAGATCATTCTTATTTCTGAGATCACCCTGCAACAAAAAGTAAACCAATTTAATTAATAAGAATGGAAAAACAAAAATTAATTTTCAACATTTTTGAAGCATAATAACGATCCTAAATCAACTGAGCTTTTCGAGAAACCAAGAACAACTTCAAGAATCCAAAACTCCAGGTTCTCAAATTTTATTTGGGACCGAACAGACTTGGAAAATAACAAAACAATTACAAATTTGTAGTTCTGAAATTTCAAATCTAAACAGATCTCCAGCCAACCGAAACTAACACGTCTACGTAGAGCTTCAATTCGAAAAAATAGAACGAGCATCAATAACTCCAATTTTCGCGACAATTAGACATGAGCATCAGTTTTGATGATAAATTTTTTTTTTAATTAACAAATCAAGAATAAAAGCTCAAGAGTTCGCTAACAAAGCGGCGTTGACTATCAACCTTTCATTCTCCATCATCGCCATCAGTACCAATAAAGCTAGTTAACCCAAGGCAGTGACCAAGAAGGACAAAAAAATGGAAACAAAAAAGAGAAATGTTATAGCAGCATATACCAAATGAAATTGGAGCTTCTGAGAGAGCTTTGGGCCGACCAAGTCCCTGACCCGATGTACAGCTTCAATACACGAGTTATCGAGATTATCGAGGATGCAAACCCTAAATCCCTCTTGCAGAAGCTGAACCGCCGTGTGGCTGCCAATGAATCCCGCGCCGCCGGTCACCAGAATCGTCTGTTCCATAGACCCCATGCTGACTGGCAATTCACAGAGAGAGAGAGAGTGAGAGAGTTGCTGCTATAAACTGGGGCGGAGAATGAAGGAGGTTGTTTGGGAATTCGGATAAGAATGATCAAGAGCTCGCTAATTCAAAAGCCAGCTGCTTGCTTTGCTCTTTTGGTATTTATAGCTATCAGTCACTAGTCCAAGAATCAAAGTACGGTTGGTTTATTGGCGCGGTTTTTAATAAATAATTTATAAATTTTTCTCTTTTCTGTTATATCGGTGCGGGATTGTTGCACTCGCCGGTTCGACGCGTGTTGTGTACGCTCTAATGGACTTGGGCTTTGTTTTACTGAGGCTTGTGGTGGACGCGTTGGACTGAACGGGGGAATCTGCTTTGAAGAAAACAAACAAACGAATTTGACATATCTGGTTTGCCGATAGGCTCGATACGCCATATCCGATATGGCACCTTTTTCTATTTTTCAGTTCTATAATTATAGATAATTTTGGAAATTTTGGTTTTATTATTTTTGGCTTAGCAAAATTTTATTTTACACTGTTTTACCGAGCCCGAAAAATTAGGGCCGGGCTAGCCCGGCCCGGCCCATTGCCGACCCCTAGTTACAACTTACAAGATATGATCAGTTGAGATGTTTTAGTTTCAATATGTGAACACATACGATCGATTTTCCACTAAACAGTCTAACATGGTATCACATAAGATTATCAATTAGTTAAAGTAACTCATTTAATAATTTTAATTAACAAATTTCACAATATAATATGCTAAATTGTCTAACAAAATAATATTTGTCCGATGTACTTGGCCAAACTCTAAACAATCTCTCTTATCCCTATGGAGCAGTGGAAAATCCATTTACTTTACTAATTCACACCTTCTTATGTTACTAATTACTAAAATTTTGTAAATCATGTGTCTGTTGTGAAGTGATTATGAAAAACTAGGGGAAGCTTTATCAACCTCTAATAATTTCCCCCTTATGATTTTAATTTAGAAAATGAAACAGATTGTTTAGGTAATTGGACCCCTTAAGAAACATAAATTTCCCTTCTCCTTCCTCACATGACCAACAGGCCTCCATACAATTACCAAACCAGTATAGACAGTGGTGCATGGGTTTAGAACACAGCTCATGGTGGTTATATAAGGCATCATCCTCTCGCTACACCAATGGTTGATATATTTTCTTCATCTTTTGTTAGCTGTTAAATCACATTTACACCTTTACTACCTAAAAGGCATGTGAATTCCGAAAAAGAAAAAAAAAAGTTGAATTCTGGCCCAAAGATCCATCTTCTGGTTTGGGGCTTTTGTGACATGCAAACAGTTAACAGCATTAATTACTGTCCAACATTAAACGTTGCACCGTAATGTTGGTAAGTTACTGCAATAACTACCAGACAGCATAATAACTTAAGCATTATTGAGCACTTTTAATGCAAGGTAATATCAATCTGCAAGAGCATCCAACAAAGAGAGTTTCAACTTTCAACCACCAATATAATTATCATGAAGTCAAAAAAAGTGTTCTATTAAGCATTTCAAGATTGCATAAGCAGTACAAAAGCAGTTGCTTCAACCCATTTAATGTGAAGCACACCACAGCTCATGCATTTTGGGAAAAAATTCGAACCATGGAAATTGTAGATAACCTTCTAAGAGTCTGCAAAAACTAAACTTTCACTAATACTTTTTGCATACGTATAGAATGAACAAAAAATATGCCAGAAACTATGTAATACATGCATAAAATGGAAATACACCAAGTAAATTTTGTAATCAACATGATTCCGTTGAGAATTCTGGACTTTGGCTCCTCCCAAGGGGTGTATATATGTAAATTCTTACAATGCTCTTCTCACAATAAATTGGCATCACATGAGAGGGTGAGTATATGAGAGACTTTGTATACACCCATTGTATGTAAGAATTTCTCCCTTCCGACTGACAGATTATGCACTAATGCCAAAATTTGCAGATGCATATGCAGAGAATACTTTGCCACATTTACCAATATCTGAATCCTTTTCCCCATCAAATTCACATTCCAGGCACCTTCCAAGAGGTTTGGCAGCAGCTGAAGTTTCAGTTCCATGCTGGACAGAAAATAAGTCATACTTCGCATGTAAGGCATCTGTGCTATTGACACCTGTTTCAACAGTACTCGAGTTGGTGCAGCTGACATCAGAAAAGTTAGTATGATCAGTCCTTCTGGAAGTTCTAGTTCTTATAATGGAGGGAGTATTTTTAAAAGTCATTGCTAAGTTCCTCAATCTAGATGTTGGACTGCCACTGCTAACACGGACATTCTTATCAAGGCTAGGGGGAGTAGAATAGCA
Source organism: Purshia tridentata (assembly GCA_003254885.1). Classification (NCBI taxonomy): domain Eukaryota; kingdom Viridiplantae; phylum Streptophyta; class Magnoliopsida; order Rosales; family Rosaceae; genus Purshia; species Purshia tridentata. The sequence continues at coordinate 15,099 of QANT01000209.1, forward strand.
AAGTGGACTCTCAAGAGGAATACAGTTTGACTTGGTAGAAGCAGATGCATCCATGAAAGCCAATGAAGAGGGTGATAAAGGGCTGTGTTTTCCAGTATGGTCAGTAATTTGTTTGCAAAATGCACTGGTAAAACCAATAGCACTATCATTTATGCCATCAGACTGTGCTCCAGTTTGCAGATTTACTTGACCATTTGCCCCCCATTCTGAAAACCTGCATTTCTGAACTTTGACAGGTTTTGCTTCTGAAGAAATTTCGCGAGAATATCCAAGAGTCAACTCTGTAGTACAAGCATTATCACTAACCTCCAATCCTGTTTCATGATTTAGAGAAACCAGTCTATCAACGATCTGACAATCTACTTTAACCTCGACAAGATTTGAATTTCGTTCGCCACTCCAGATATAAGGATGCATATCCAATTCACAGCCATTACCTGAGCATGTATCTGCTTTCCTCTTCATTGTGCAATTCCAGTGATTTTTAACTGCATTGTCAGTCCTGTCATTGTTCAATAGATATGAGAATGCAGTCAACAGAAGGAACCAATTAATGAGAATGCAGTCAACTAAATAAACATATCATTTAGTGATTTATCTATATGTATAAGATACTGTATTTCCCCCAGTTCTGGTTCAGTATTGCATGTCTGAAATTTGAATTTTGACTAATTAATGAACAAAATGGATTTCATGTCTTGTTCATTTTTGAACTTTGGTCTGCATGCAGGGTGGTGCCTTTATCATATAATAATTCCTATCCAGGAGATAAATAATCCAAAATTTTTACCCATTATATACCATAATTTGCACGTGAAAAGCCATGCATATATTCATGTTCCAATGAAACCTATATATACCCATTGTTGGTTGGTCTCAATTTAATGAATTTTACACCTACATAAAACCCAAACCATACTTCTATTCCATCAACTTTCAATTATTACATACCTTCCAGGTAGAAACCTTGCTATTTCTGCCCACCTATTACCATATAGGTGATGGTAATAAGTAAGAATCCACTCCTCTTGTTCTGTCCATGCATCCCTCCTTATTGCCGGGCGTAAATGATTGTACCACCTGAAATTAATTATCAGCATCATTATTGTAAGCTATAACGTGCATAGTAGATGCATTGTAGTATATGAATATTGTAATAGGTAAATAAAAAATTTTTAGCCAATGCAGCTACTTTGATATTGAGTTGTACGCTTTTCAAGTGAACCATATTGTTACTTTACAGAATAGCTAACAGTTGCAAAACTTGATGTGAACCATAGATGTGCAGAACATATGCTGATTGAATAGAAATTCAGCTCAAAGGCTGATGCAATGACTAGAAATCATGGTCACCAACCTCTCTCGGCATTGCTTGCCTATTCGACCTGGTAAAAACTTTGCAATAGTAGACCATCTTTTAGCTCCATGTTTTTCAACTAGCTTGATTATACAATCATCTTCCTGAATCCAAGCCAAAAGGAAAGGACTACAATCACATATCAATTTACCATATAGTAAAGCATTGTTTATTCATTGCTAAATTTATTTGCACCTCCTTTGTCCATGGTCCCTTGAAAATTTCAGGATTTAAAACCTTTTGCCAGCGATGAAGGCACTGAACATCTGTACGCCCAGGGAGATGTGCAGCTGCACAAGATAAGAAATTAATCAAATCAAAATGTTTTCATGAGGCAATGGAATTGGGCATGAACACCCTCCAATAACAGCCAAAAAATGCCCCAGTAGCTTATAACTATATCAATAATTATGATCTTCTTGAAGATTCCTGCCCTCTAGAAAATTTCAAAGGAACATTACTAAATACAGTTATCAATAGATGCGGCACAAGCATGCCTACTTATTTCATATAAACAACTGGTTGAGCAGGAAATTGACAAACCACTAGTGCCGCCAATATCCAGTGCATTCAAGGTCATGGTGAAACCAAACCAACTGAAGCCCAATAAGTAGCCCCAATAAATGGCCAGTGATGTTCAAATCCTCAAAATTCTAACAATAAAACCTACATTAAAAAAGTCTGGAATCCACTTTTCTACATATGCCTATATTGTGAACCTCTCATGCCTACCTCTTAAAACATTCATGTGCAGAGATATTTCCACTTGCATAAAAATAAAGGAATATTTTTGAAAGCAAAGACAAAGACATTTTGGAATTCTCACCTATTTGCTTCCAGTTACTCTCGTTAAACTTTCTAACCAGCTCTTGTAAAAGATTATCCTGTCCATCAAAAGTCATGTGATTAACAGTGAGTAACTTTTGTGAAACTGGAAATTCCAGCTAAAGAGAAAAGAAAACATGCACTGAGACCAAACCAACATACATGTAAGAATTTTAGTATTTCCCTCTTGATTAACTATTTATCAAAAAATTGCATGCTAAATTGACATCAGCAGTTCCTTGATAGGGTAATGTGTACGCACCACTCTATAATCTCTAACTTACTTTACTGCTTAAGAAACCAATAGCAGCTTCTATGTGTGAGGTGTACCACATACAATAACAGGAGAACCAAACTAAGATATTTAGTACTGAGTACTGACCTCTTCCTCTGTCCAGAATCTCACTGATCGTCTGGTTGGACCAGTGGTTCTCCTAAAACAGTCAAAGAGATCATTGGTCATATTACAATGCCAACTTGAGCACGTCATCCACAGCCAAAAATATGATAACCGGGGAAAAAAATTAACTGAAAAATTATGGAGAAAATTCGGAACCTTCAAAACCCCTTCACAATGAAGAATCAGATACCATCTTAAATATTCCCCATACAGAAGATAATTGAAACAACATACCGAATCACAGGGCTTGGGTTCAAAACAGGGGCTTCAGAACTAGCTTCAGATAATGCTTGCAAGAGGACCCCCATTTTGTTGTCTGAATCCACAATGAAGTCCTCCAGCTGCTCCTTTTTGACATTCACCATGATTTCTCAGAGAAATCAGTTTTCCTTAACCTGGAAAATATTACAAACAGATAACCAGCACCAAATCAGGTAAATTGGGAATATGAGATACTAGAAAATTCAACGTTCCTGGGAAAACCAACTAACTGAAGGAAAATGAAAGTACTAATCTTGTAATCTCACAGTCAAATCTATTATTTCAACAAAGGCAGTAACTTCAGTGGCTATAACGAATTTGAGAGCTAAAATTTCTCACATTTTCTTAAGAACCAAACACAGTAACGAATTGCAAATAGACTCATCATCCATCACCAAACACATGCATCAATCCTGAAACACAAAATAATGATAATGCAAACTGAGTGAAAATAAAAGTACTAATCTCACAGTCACACCTTCTATTATTTCAACAAAGCCAGTAACTTAAGTGTCTATAATGAGTTGAGAGCTAAAATTTCTCACATTTTCCCACATTTCCTCACCAACCAAACAGAGCAACGAATTGAAAAAGAAAAAAAAAAATCCATCATCCATCATCAAATCAAATGCATGCATCAATTCCGAAACACAAAATAATGGTAATGCAAAAAAGTTACAAACCGAAACAAAATCTGAACCTCAAACAAAGAGATTAAGAAGCTTCAACTTTCAAGAATTACTGAGAGAAAATGAGAGACTGCAACTGCAACCAAAATAACAGAAAGCTGAAAGAAAAAGCACCGACCTTGTTCGGGACTTGGCGGGAAAATGAGGGAGGATTTGAGAGCTTTTGCTTCTCCGTGGAACTGAAAGTGAGAAAATGATGCAAAATTACTCTTTTTTCTTTTGCTTCTCAGTTCTGAAGCGGGAGGGAGGGAAGTGATTATAAGAAGTGGAGGAGAAGCTTGTCATGTACTCGAGCGTTTCCGAGAAGTAGCTGCTTGCTTACTAGCTTACGTTGGAAGTTAATCAACGGACGGTGATCCAACGGCGGTTATTTCATCACGTTTGGAAACCGGGAGACGTTTGAATTAGCTTGTTGGTTACTTTTTGGGCTTTGCGCGGGTGAATGGGCCTAATGGGCTCACTTAATGACTGCGTGAGATGCTGAGGGTGGGCTCTAGTTGGGCCAAGTTCATCTGGTTCTGATCTCAATTAAAATACTAAATTTTGGTACTAAATCATGTGCTACTTTTTTAATAGAAGTGAGACTCATAAATATATGTATGTCTCACTTTTATTTGGTACCAAAATGGATGTCGTTAGTATTAATTATTGATCAAATTAATTATCTTCAACCATTTTTTAGAAGATATGATACCAAAATTTGATTTGTGCACTAAATTATTCACAACATCTATATTCAACTTTCTTTACTCCCAACAATGTTTAAGAATATACCAAAACTAGCCCCTAAATTATAATGTTCGATCACTAGCTAGTTGCAAAATATGCATGTATGCAGTCGATCTACATTTTCCATTGTCTTAGAAATTCTTGGTTTCGAATTCAAATGATTCATTAAAGACTCAATGTATAAATGACGATCCAAATTAGAAAATACTTATTAATGCTAAGGTGAGGATCGAGAACTCAAGCTCATATAGAATGGATATTATTCCCTCTTCCTTAGGCAGAGACAATTTAGTGAGGTCATGTTATAATGGAACAAGGCCCTAAATAGTATATGAAGAATGATTTCGATCGGTGCTATACATGGAGTACTTGTCCTCAATTTCCAAGTCAAGCCAAACAGCTTGTTCTAAAACGTGTATAAAGGCAGATGATAAACATCATCATCTCTCTAAAATCTAAGCTTTATACCAAATATCAAACACGTAATCACACCTCCACCAGAAACGACACCAACCCCAAACGGCAAAACCTCTATATATATAAACCCCTTCAACCCCAAATCACTTGCTCACAAGCACATAGACATTAATTCATAAACAAAAAACCAAGTCCCCAAAATGAGCTTTCTCATCATAAACTTCCCCGCTAATTTCTTCTTCTTCTTCTTTCTCATCGTGCTCTCCTTTGACTTGTCCCATGCAGCCACGTTTGATATCCGAAACAACTGCCCCTACACAGTGTGGGCAGCCGCCGTGCCTGGCGGTGGCAAGCAGCTCAACCGCGGCGAAAGGTGGACACTGAATGTGAGCCCGGGCACAAAAATGGCTCGCATTTGGCCCCGAACCAAGTGCAACTTCGACAACTCGGGTCGGGGCAAATGCCAGACAGGTGACTGCGGGGGCCTCCTCCAATGCCAATCGTGGGGTTTGCCCCCTAACACACTCGCCGAGTACGCCCTGAATCAATTCGGGAACAGGGACTTTTTCGACATTTCCCTGGTGGATGGGTTCAACGTTCCCATGGAATTCAGTCCCACCTCCAATGGGTGCAGTAGAGGAATCAGATGTGCGACAGATATCAACGCCGCGTGTCCGTCGGAGTTGAAGACCCCCGGTGGGTGTCACAACCCTTGCACTGTGTACAAAACGGAGCAGTATTGTTGCAACTCTGGAACTTGTGGGCCCACCAATTTGTCAAAGTTTTTCAAGGATCGGTGCAGGGATGCTTATAGTTACCCTAAGGATGACCCAACAAGCACTTTTACGTGCCCTGCTGGGACTAACTACAGGGTTGTCTTCTGCCCTTGAACGAATCAGTAATCCGTAATCCCAAGTTGGAGGGCTACTTAGCTTTCTATGCACATGCAATATTGTGCGCACCTTATGTAAAATCAATCCTCAGTAACTTGAAATTTCAATAAACTTGCCCTATTACTTCAGTTTGTTAGAGAACGTCGCAGGTTCCAGATCGATCTGCATGGGCCAAATAGATGCTTTTAAATTATTATTTTTAATTCACCCAAAAGAAAATGTACACTTTGAAATGTGGTTCAATAAATAACACATTTAATAATTGAATTTAACATAATTTTAAAATTTATAATTTATTAAAATAAATCAACCTTAAATAGTTAAATGTCTTTATGGAAAAAAATGATCTTGTGGAAAAATATGAACAAATTAAGAAGAAATAGTCCTCTTCTATTACCATGCTTGGAACAATGATATGCACCAAATTAACAGTACGTGATTGAAATCACCGTTTGGTCAAACGTGAGCACAAAAATGTTGCTATTGGAAAAAAATTTGTAGTGACCAAGAAGAGATCGAAATCAAGATTCAGAGAGAAGATCGAGCTAGTGAAAATTGGGATCAACTACTTCATTCATTGTAATAATAATTACAAAGAGTTTATGTAACTTGAACTAACTCTAGCAGATGGAATGACAGCTGAGCTGCTGCAAACTAAATAAAACAACCAATCAGGTACTGCCACATAGTCTGTTAGCTCTTGTATCAAGCCTTGATTAGTCTTGTGCACCACTGGTTTACAATTCGATCAGTAGCTTATAAGTGGATGCCATTAATTTAGCTAGTGATCATAGATGGCCAGCTATAGTCTTCTTTGTAACATACGTACACATCAATTAATATGTCATGCATTTCCGTCATATAGTTTGAAATTAAACCACCCCATCCCCCTTCTCTATATAATTACCTCATCACAATTCAAAACACAACCACACACACACCAAAAAATTAAATGAGCTTCATTCAAAACCCCTCAGTTCTTAGCTGTTAGATAAAAAATAAATGGTTGGATACATTAGAATGTAATTCACATATTACACAAATGATTCTATTTTATGGTCCTTATTACGTAATTAGAATTTTTAATTAAAGTGCTCATTGTTTTTTTTTGGTTCAAAAAAAGTCTAAGAGCCATCGAGTACTACTGATAATATTAATTATAGAGTTGTGGTTTTACATTAAAAATATATCATCACTACACCATTTCTGGGCTATCGCACCAATTTTTTTTGTTATCTATTAAGTCAACAACCACTATATTTAGTTTGGATTGCCAATTGCCACCCTGCAGCCACTAAAATCATGTTGGAGGTACAGGATGGGGTGACAAGCCATATGAAGAAACCCACATGTAAGAATGGTGGATTTTGTAGACAAAAATTGTCAACACATTCTGACATTTTTGCTTCTCACTTATCCTGCAAATAGTTGCTATATTGGTGGAGCAATTATATCATTAAACAAAGTCTCCATGAACTTTGGTGACTAATTAATTAGAATTCAAAATTCATTTTTTCACCAAATTAAAATTGCAGCTATTTAAACTGCATTTTTTTAATTCTGGCTATTTGTAGAACCTTTTCCCGCTCTATTATTTTTCCCACTCTATTATTTTCAAATGGTGCTTGCTGATCCAAGCATTGCAGCAAGAATTATGCATAAATTCATACCACAGCACAATATGTCAATTGAATCTTATATTAACTCATTCCATGAAGGAATTCATAAGTTTTCCTTACACCAATTTACAAAACAATACAACCAAAAAAGTAAATACCACCATGTGACCCCCATAAATAGAGATCCACCACATTGCCAAAATCATAAAGATCTAATATATACAGAGAAAAAAAAAACAACTAATTTGCACTAGAAGTCTAGAAGTCTAGAACCATCACTTTGATGTCTTTGCAAGTTCATTATCTCCCCAGTGTATGTAATGCGCAGTCTCTCCCTGAATTCAAATACAAAACTCAAACCAAGGCAAACAAATCAATATGAACAAATAGAGCAAGAAATTAATAATCAAAAGAGAAAATAAATGACAAGATTAATACCTTCTCTAAAGCCACTATTGAATCAGCGAGGCACATTGCGCAGATACCTCGTCCTTCCAGTTCTCGTGGTCTTCCGTCGGATGTCATACTCCAGTGATCTCGTTTTGAATACCAAAAAGCAACAAAAACCATAAAAGTAAACTCAGACCCAAGCTACGCAATGTAAAAGAAAGAGAGAGAGAGAGAGAGAGAGAGGTGTACTTACACTTCCTCTTCTGGGGAGCAGGAAATCCACAGGCGGCGCAGCCACTCTTATGGAGATGGAAGCTGCGACGGTCACACCTGACACAGAGGGTGTGGGTCTTGGTCCTCAACTTACTGAAACTCCCTATTCCCTGACCCTGTTTTCATTTTTGTGAAAATTCACACACACAAAAAAACCAGTCTGCCCAAGCAAACTGATGAAGAAGAAGGAGGAGGAGAGAAAGGGAGAGTACCATTGTTGGAGAGAATTGGGGCTTTTGAATGCATTTACACCAATGGAAAGAGCAGAGGGAGAGGAGCAAAGCCCAGTAAAAATCGTCGTCATTCGTCGCCACAGTCGTCGGAGATCGGCGATGGAAGGTGATGACTTTAGAGCTTCGATCCGCCGCCATGGCTGATCGGATGGAGAATCTGAGCACACCATCGTGCTTAGGACATCGAGAGGAGAAAAAGATGGTGTTGGACTGCCTAGACGCCGCTGGAATCGGGTCAATGCCGGCTAAGCCAATGACCGAATCTTTGGGTTGATTTCGGGTTTTCTGGGTAATCGGAGCAATGGGGGAGAGAGAGGAGAAGATCCATGGGGGTTTCGCCACCATCCATGGTCGGATGATGCCGCACTCGCCGGAGAGTGATCGGCATGTGACAGAGAAAGAGGAGAGAGACAAGAGTGAAAAAGGTGTGCGAGAGAAGTAAAAGAAAAAGTCCCGAAGTTTTGTATTTAAACAAAACTGGTGCAAAATTACAAGATTACCCCTGGACTTTGAACTACCATAACTTGTTGTGAACCGTAACTACGATTCACGCATTCTTCGTATCTATGTACTCGTAGTCTCGTGCTCTATTCTTTTTTTTTTTTTCAATTACAAGAGAGGAAGATGGTTCGAACCCAAGTGTATATGAGGGGAGTTTTTATCTTCTTGCTCTATTCAAATAGACCAAAATTTCGATAAAAAATTAAAACTTAAATTTGGTTAGATAAAGGTCAAACCTTGAAATAATTCGTTTAAAAAATAAATGTTTTAAATATTAAATAATTGTGAAAACCTCCACTTTTAAATTTTATATAAGAAACAAATAATAAGAAAATTTTGAAAATTTTTATTTTTCTAAATTAAAAAGCAAATAGTTATGACAACTTTCTTAATCCCACCTTCTAATTAATATCAGATGGTCACCATTGTAAAATTAGTTTGGTCTTAAGTGGGAAAGGATAATTATGACAACTTTATTGATCTCACCTTTGCCTATTGGTTGTATTTAGGGTGGGAAAGGAATAATTATCCCCACTAATCTCCAAATTTGGTTACTATATTTATAGGCTACTTATTAATCAACTATTATACAAATTAGTGGGTCCTTAGGCAACTATTATCTCCACCATAAACATAGTAATCACTAACATTAAGTATTAGTGACCACCCTTATATGTCAATTGGCACCCTCTCATTTATGGTTGCAAAAATAGTGGCCTTTGGCCAGATTTGTTGTAGTGCATATATACCAACTTGTTCCAAAATTAATGTTAGTAAGTCTAAACGTGGTCATAGACTAGCTTGTAGCAATAATTAATGATAGGGTAGAATGTATGTATGTGGAATAATTAATATGCTAGAATATCCTATCTCACGTTGAGATATATGCCGTGGAAAAAAGGGGCAGGAGACTTTAGAGTTGTGACTTTAATTTCTTCAAGGTGGACTTGTCCATTTTATATGTTTTTCCATACTTGATTTGGTTCTGAATTTCTCACTACTCCATCTGATAATTGAATTCAACCACCATTTCATAAATGGTCATTTTTCTAGTCATATTGGGTATTATTATGTTACTAAACTCTAAATTTAGATCATACATTTAAGTAAAAATCAAGTTAAATTTATAATCTAACCAAAAAATATTGCTGATATATAAAAAAAAATTATTCTCCAGTCCAAACATTCATAATTTATTTCTTAAATTTCAAATTCAATACTGATCACTTGAGATCGGTATTAGAAAGAGTTCATATAGTTATATTATATTTTATCTCATTTATTTTATTTGTGAAAGAAATTACACGTCGCTTTAGCTAGTCCTAAAGTCTTTCTTTCTTGTGGAAAATATGAACAAAGAAGAAATAGTATGTCCTTTTCCATTACCAGCGTGGAACAATGACACGCACCAAACCATGATCGAAATCACCAATTGGTTAAACGTGAGTGCGAAAATTTCGTAGTGACGAAGAAGAAAAATGAAGATTCAGAGTGAAGAGCTAGACAAAATTGGAATCAACTGGTTCATTAATTCATTAGAATAAAAATTACAAAGAGTTTATATAATTCACTTATTACACAAATGATTCTATTTTATGGTCCTTATTACATAATTTTAATTTTAATTAAAGTCCTCATTTTTTTTTTCAAAGAAAGTCTAAGAGTACTTTTAAGAGAAGAAGTAAAATTGACTGTTTAAAATCTTAAGTTGAAGTTTGCTAACCTATGATTTTTTCAAAGAAAGTCTAAGAGTACTTTTAAGAGAAGAAGTAAATTGACTGTTTAAAATCTTAAATTGAACTTTGCTAACCTATGTATGTGGTAATTTAAAAAATAATATTTGCTACTTTGAAAATTTTCACTCAAACAGACTCTAACAACTTTATTATTTTATTAATTAATTGTGTATTACCAATATTTTTTATTGTTCCATAGCAGCACCTTTATTAATTTCTTCAAGGTGGACTCGTGCATTTTAGATATTTGATTCGGTTCTAAATTTCTCACTCTGATAAGTCCCACTTTGATTTGCAGAAGTAACCACCATTTCATAAATGGTCATTTTTCTATTCATATAGGTATTATTATATATGTTACTAGATTCTAAATTTAGATCATACATTTAATTAAAATTCAAGTTAATTAATAGTTCAAATTTATAATATGATTAAAAAATATTTCCGATATATATAGAATTATTCTGGTCCAAACATTCATAATTTCTTAAATTTTAAATTCATACAGTATCAAAAAGTGTGTGTCATTTATTTTATTAGTAAAATAAATGGTCCTATCCTATTGCCATGCGTGGAACAATGAGCTAAGAAAAAGTGATCCATGCCACCTCTATATAAATATAACCACATCATGAGCTTCCTCACAAATTCAAAACACAAGCACGCAAACCAAAAGCCAACTGCATCATATACTCTCAATTAGCCCGAAAATGAACCTTCTCAAAAACCTCTCAGTCTTCTCCTTCCTATGTGTCAGCCTCTACTTTGCACCAACCAACGCAGCTAGATTCGTCATCCGAAACAACTGCCCTTTCACTGTCTGGGCGGCTGCCGTGCCAGGCGGTGGCCGGCAGCTCAACAGGGGCCAAACATGGGCCTTTGATGTAAGCGCCGGCACCAAAATGGCCCGCATTTGGCCACGAACCAAATGCACATTCGACAGAGCAGGACGTGGCAAATGCGAGACTGGGGACTGTGGAGGACTCCTCCAATGCCAAGCCTTTGGCCAACCCCCAAACACCCTAGCTGAATATGCCCTAAACCAATTCAACAACTTGGATTTCTTTGATATTTCTCTGGTTGATGGGTTTAATGTCCCAATGGACTTTAGTCCCACCTCTAATGGGTGCACTAGGGGGATTCAATGTACGGCTGATATCAATGGGCAGTGTCCTAATCAGTTAAGGGCACCTGGAGGGTGTAACAACCCTTGCACTGTGTTTAAGACTGACCAATATTGTTGTAACTCCGGAAATTGTGGGCCCACAGATTTCTCCAAATTTTTTAAGGCTCGGTGTAAGGATGCTTATAGCTACCCTAAGGACGACGCTACAAGCACGTTTACTTGCCCTGGTGGGACTAACTATAGGGTTGTGTTCTGTCCTTGAAAGCAGGTCATGTTCTCTAGCTTTCTGGTATTCGTACGAAGCAGAGATCGATCTGGTTGGTAATAACATAATATCACTATATATGTTTGTTATGCAATAAAAGTTTGGCTTTGTCAGCCACACATGTAGTGGTGTGCATTATGTAACACAAAGTCATATTTAATAATCCAAGGAAGCAATTACTATGTTTAATAAAGTTAGTTCTTAATAATTAGTTCATCCAAATGTGTTGTATTTCCAGTCTAGCTAGCTATGGACTCATGGAGTAGGCATTCTTTTATGAGTGTCACAATTTTTTAAAGTCCGTTTGAGTGTGCTTTTATATATATAACTATTCTTTTATGAGATCTAATCTAACTGATCGAGAACTTATTTCTTAGCTTTTAGATAAAAAATAAATGGTTGGATGCATTGGAATGTAATTCACTTATTACACAAATGATTCTATTTTATGATCCTTATTACATAATTAGAATTTTTAATTAAAGTCCTCATTGTTTTTTTTTTTGTTCAAAGAAAGTCTGAGAGCCATCGAGTACCACTGATAATAATAAATCTAAACGTGGTCATAGACTAGCTTGTAGCAATAATTAATGATAGGGTGAAATAATTAATATGCTAGAATATCCTGTCTCGTGCGTTGAGATATATGCCGTGGAAAAAAGGCACAGGAGACTTTAGAGTTGTGACGCTAATTTCTTCAAGGTGGACTTGTCCATTTTATATGCCACGACTCACGCGTTCTTTCATACTTGATTCGGTTCTAAATTTTTCACTATCCGATCTGGTAATTGAATTCAACGACCATTTCATAAATGGTCATTTTTCTATTCATATTGGGTATTATTATGCTACTAAACTCTAAATTTATATATTTAAGTAAAAATCAAGTTAATTAATATTTCAAATTTATAATCTAACCAAAAAATATTGATGATATATATAAAAAATTATTCTCAAGTCGAAACATTCATAATTTATCTCTTAAATTTCAAATTCAATACTGATCACTTGAGATCGGTATCAGAAAGAGTTCATATAATTATATTTTATTTTATGTCATTTATTTTATTTGTGAAAGAAATTACATGTCGCTTTAGCTAGTCCTAAAGTCTTTCTTTCTTGTGGAAAAATATGAACAAAGAAGAAATAGTATGTCCTTTCCCATTACCTGCAGCGTGGAACAATGACACGCACCAAACCGTGATCGAAATCACCACTTGGTTAAACGCGAGTGCAAAAATTTTGTAGTGACGAAGAAGATAAATGAAGATTCAGAGTGAAGAGCTAGACAAAATTGGAATCAACTGCTTCATTAATTCATTAGAATAATAATTGCAAAGAGTTTATATAACTTTGACTAACTCTAACGGATGGGGCAAACTAAAAAATACACCCATGCAATCAGGTACTGCCACATGGCCTAGCTTAGTCTATTAGCTCTTGTATCGTCTTGATTAGTTGCTATCTTGTTCACCACTTGTGCTACTGGTTTACAATTCAGTAGCTTATGAGTGGATGCCATTAATTTAGCTAGTCTTCTTTGTAACATACGTACACATTAATTAATATGTCATGCATTTACGTCATATAGTTTGAAATTAAACCCACCCCCCTCTTCTCTATATAATTACCTCATCACAATTCAAAACGCAACCACACACACACCAAAAATGAGCTTCATTCAAAGCCCCTCAGTTTTCTCCATCCTATTGATCACCATCCTCTTCTTTGCACCAACCAATGCTGCCAGATTCGACATCCGAAACAACTGCCCCTTCACCGTCTGGGCAGCCGCCGTGCCAGGCGGCGGGCGGCAGCTCAACAAGGGAGAATCTTGGCCTCTGGATGTACCCGCCGGCACAGCCGGGGCCCGCATTTGGGCGCGAACCAATTGCAACTTCGATGGTGAGGGACGTGGCAGGTGTGAGACCGGCGACTGCGGCGGTGTGCTCAAATGCCAAGGGTACGGGCAACCCCCGAACACGTTGGCGGAGTTCGCACTGAACCAGTACATGAACCAGGATTTCATTGACATCTCTTTAGTGGACGGGTTTAATGTCCCGATGGACTTTAGCCCCACGGGCGGGTGCTCGAGGGGGATCCAGTGCACGGCGGATATCAACGGGCAGTGCCCGAATGAGTTGAAGGCTCCGGGTGGCTGCAATAACCCTTGCACTGTTTATAAGACCAATGAATATTGTTGCACACAAGGCCAAGGGAGTTGTGGACCGACCAACTTCTCAAAGTTTTTCAAGGATAAGTGCCCAGATGCCTATAGTTACCCTCAGGATGACCCTTCAAGCACATTTACGTGCCCTGGTGGGACTAATTATAGGGTTGTGTTCTGCCCTTGAAGCCTATCATGTTCCCTCTATACATTATGCTAGCTAGGAGGTATAGACCAGATCTGCTAGCTAGTATATGATACAAATAAATTTTGTGATGCAATAAAAGTTGAGTAATGTCACAACTTAATTACAAGTATCACATTATGTACTACTGACTTCTTTAATTGAAGTTGTTTCTAATTAATATATTGATCCATATATATGTATGGAGAACTGATAGATAGTCCCAAACATCCTTAGGTTTACGCGTTTGGATGCATACATGTTTATATAATATGAGGTCAGTATATATGCCGGTCATTACAATTAACGTAGTTTAGTATGTTTGGAAATCTTAAAATATATATGACATTGACATGCATGCTTTGATATGCTTTCTTTTGAAAGGATCCAAATTTTTAATCAGTGATTTTGTGGTTTTGTCTCTTCCACTGTCCTACTATATATAAAATTAATCAAATTAAGTAAAAGATAATATTGGATCACTTCTTCTTTCTAAGGTTGGGGTGTAAATAGATTGAATCATACTGTCATGTCACACATCATAATTAACATATTCGTCTCTTGAGTTGAGATCACCATTAAACACAATGATATATCTATATAAAACTATTCTTTTACGAGATCTAACTGAGAACCTATTTCTTAGCTATTAGATAAAAAATAAATGGTTTTATACATTAATTGGAATGTAATTCACTTATTACACAAATGATTCTAATTAAAAATATATAGAATTTAATTTTAATTAAAGTCGTCGATAAATTTTTTTTTTGTTCAAAGAAGGCCAAATTACATTTTTAGTTCCTATACTTTTGGTTCAATTCTTTTAATTTTAAAAAATTTCAGTCCCGTACTTTCATCACATTATTTGTAATTAGGTCCAAAGTATTAACTCTATTTATTTTTTAAACATAATATAATATAACAACACATATGAATGAATATTTTAGACATTTCATAATTAATATGGTCCAAAAAATAATTTTAAATTAAAAAAATATAATTAAGAAAGAAAGAAAATAAAAAATATAAATAATTAAGAAAAAAAGACATATGTCCAAATGTGATTAGGCAAAGTCACCTAGTTAATAAGTTCCACTCATACATTATTTAAAAAGTCTAAAATATTAATATTCCATCATATTTCACCAACACTTTAAATATAATTAATAATTTAGGATAAATTACAAATATAATAAAAGTACTGGACTAAAATTTTTAAAATTAAAAGAACAAGACCAAAGTAAAACCTTTGTTAAAATATGGGGACTAAAAATATAACTTGGCCTTCAAAGAAAGTCTAAGAGCCATCTAGTACGACTGAATGATAATATTAGTTCTAGACGTATATTTTTACATTAAAAATATATCCATATAGCTAATCTACACGTGGTCATAGACAAGCTTGTAGCAATATTTAATGAATAATTAATATGCTAGCATATCCCGTCTCGTACGTCGAGAATCTTGAGATATATGCCATGGAAAGCAGGCGCCTATTCTGAAAATATCTCGCTTCTTTAATTACAGTTCTGACATTAATTTCTTCATGGTGGACTTGTGCACTTTGTAGGTCGTCGTCGTATATTCATGATTACATTTTTAGTTCTTGTGTTTTGTACAAAAAATAAATTTGATCCTTATAGTTTCAAAATTTCAATTTTGATCTCTAGATTTTTATTCATTAACAATTTTGGTCTTTCAGTGTTGTTTTGCAAATTATATGTATTTATTTATACTAGACTCTTGGCACGTGCTTCACACATGTCCATTTAAATTTATATTATGTGTTTTTTTATATTTTTATTTTTTAATAAATTATTCTCACTTTCTCCACCTTTTGAGGTGTTTTTTATTTTTAAAATTGTATTTTAATTTTTACATTTTACAATTATATCTTTATTTATTAAATTGAATTAAGGGTATTTATGAGAATTTAAAATTTGGTAAAGCTGGTCTCCTGGCTTTATAATAGTAAGGATATATAAAGCCAAAAGGAGAGTAAATAGTTAAATTTTTGAATTTCAAAAATACCCCATTTAAAAAATAGGTATTCATAATATTATTTATTAGTAAAAGATAAAAATGTAAAATAGNAAAATGTAAAATAGAATAATTAAAATTAAAAAATACAAAAAAATAATATTACACCCTTATTTTAAGCAACCCACTTCCACACCACTATTATTTTAAGACAAATAAATTATTAAAATTTTTAATTAAATATTTAAAAAAGCCAATTGACACGCGCAACACGCGTGGCAAGAGACTAGTATATATAATGAGAGAATGAGGAGGAAGGTTAAATATTCAAAAATCCA
>QANT01000210.1:0-36916 GCA_003254885.1 Purshia tridentata
TTTCAGTTTTATTTTGCAATTTCAATACACAGTTTCAATTTTGTATTTTCATTTTGCAATTTTAGTTCATAATAATAAAAAAGAGAAGCTGTGAGAGAGAGAGAGAGAGAAATGAATTGTCGGCCACTAATTAAAGAATTAATCAAAGGGCACTCACGTAATCACATAGTTACCTTATTCTTAAATAAACTAACCTAATTGTTACATTATATAAATAGATGTAGTACATATTAAATCAATAAAAACTATGTAGTGTAGAGTAATTATTCCTTATAAGTTTTATTAGAAACATGATTATATATAATAAATTTTAAATGATGTAGTTTTATATATGAATAGAATAATAACACCAAAAAGAAATTAGTGGAGGATTCAAATATGACCAAAGTTCGAAAGTTAAAATTTAAAATATAACCTTATACAGTTATACCCTTAAATGGTGAATTCTTTGTAAAAAATTTAAATAAAAAAAATTAAACAACCGACATTTTGTAACAAAAATTTGTGTGCCTAGCTATGTTTTCAAAATGATATATATATTTCATAATTTGGATATTAGGGTATAATGCTGGAAAGCTCAAAAACACTAAAATTTCCAAAGGAGGTTTAAATACCGAGTTAATTAGGACCACATGATGGAGAAGTATTGATCATGTTCAGACAGCAATCTTATGAAGGACGGTCATTAATACATTATCATTTTACATGATATACTTAATATATATATGGTATATATTAAGTATGGTATTGAGGACCACCTTAATTAAATTGCCCACAAAATTGGCTATTGCCCGTGGCCTCCCAACCATCACGAGAACCTCCCCCACCTGCTTTCTACATCTCCTTTAGCTTTCTTCTATCTAATTATTAATTTCTCTCTTTAATATATCAGCTAGCGCTAAGATATGATACATATGCACCATGGTCCATGAACCATGTGTGGCACAAAAAGTTCAGATTTTTTATGTGATATGATCACATGCATCGACTTTGAATTTTCTGCCAAGTTTGAATATATATGGTATGCTTTTGCTGGCCATTCAATAGTTTAATTAATTCCTTCTTAATTTTACATGCATTAATTATCAACAACATCATTTGCCTCTAGTTTCAGATACATGCACGTTCATGAAGACCCCATATATGTAAACCCTTCCCCTCTTTCAGATTATAATTTTTATAAAATATTTATGATTTTATTTTGTCAAACTATAAAAATTTTATATAATTAATAATTCAGATTAATAACATAAGATGTGTTGGCAATGTTAAGCAAAAATCTGCCTCACTTTAGTAAGTGCTTTTATCTTCTTCTTCACAATATTCATGACCCAAACTACCTTTTTCATGTGTGTGGGCTGCCACCTAATTAACTGTATGAGGACTGAGGAGAGAGAGAGGAAAAGTAAGATACAAAGCTAGGTCTAGCTGCATAGTCCTTGTCATTCAGGCTCCCAAGAAGCAAGGAGGTCCAATGGAGGAGACAGAGAGAGTCCTCATAATTAAATTACATGTATGTACATTTTTAAACATATTAACAATGAATGAGTGGTGGGGTTTCTGCCTAAACCAAACCCAAACACGCACGTGGGTCACGTGCCATTAGACTACACATATTGTCTTCTCACCTTCTGCAACGTTGGCTTCTAATAGAATACGTTGTTGATTACATTTACATCTCAAGATCTTTTTCATAATAAATTTTATTAACCTTTCATTAATCAGATCATCATTAATTTGATGGTAAGGATTACTATTTAATTAATTAATTCGATGATAATTAGTGGTACTGGTATCACACCACACCAGTACACCACTTGTATATTTGGAGCTAATTAAATTACAGGGGGATAATAATTATGGTTTTAAGACATTGCATAATATGATTATGATGATGTCTCTTCATTCTTCAACTTCTTGATGACAAAATGACTACCACACCAACATCCCATACGCGACATTAGACATCTGGGGCTCCAATTTTCTGCACTATAGGATTTCATGGAGCCAACAGATCTCTGCATCATTATATGATTATGCTTGTAGTTGGAGTAGGTTAGGTTCATTAATTTATAAATGGGACGTAATTAAAATCATCATATTCTAACTCAAAAATGTTATAAATTGCATTTGATCTTGACCATCCAATAAGACACTTGTCAATGTATAATCAACAGCATATATGCAGGCCACAAACATAGTAGAAGTCGGTGAAAACATTGAAGCGCTTGCTAGCTAAAGGTTGGGCCAACAACTACAAACGGGTCAAAAACAAATTGGAAAAGAGAGATAGAATTGGAATGGATATATGGCGCCAATCGATTTCACACTTTTATGGCTCTGATTGAGTTCCACATACAAACAACCTCAGCATCAAGTCTGCTCTCTTAGCCTCTTCACGAATTAGATGATGATGAAGGGAACTCAAAAAATAATAATGAATTAGATTTGTAGAGGGGTTTTGCCCAAGTGTCACCACCTCTTAAACAAGCTCCTATTGGTCCACGTGGAAATCCATGAATTGAACTTAATTCTGTCCCGGATCATCCAGGCTCTGGTCCCTTTTTCTCACATTTGGAAATGAAAACACACCAATATGCTTAAAACCCAAATGAAATGAAATATTAGTCTGTCCTTGCTGATGAGCAAACCCTGATGGCTATATATGATACGATGCACAAGTACTACTCCACATGTATAATATCAATGATGGAGCTCCCATCACCCCCAACTTTTCTCAACAAGAACCACCAACACCACCACC
This sequence comes from Purshia tridentata, assembly GCA_003254885.1. Taxonomy (NCBI): domain Eukaryota; kingdom Viridiplantae; phylum Streptophyta; class Magnoliopsida; order Rosales; family Rosaceae; genus Purshia; species Purshia tridentata. The sequence continues at coordinate 2,765 of QANT01000210.1, forward strand.
ACCATTACCATCTTTGTTCTCTCAGTACCCAACAACTTATCTGCTGCTTCTGCATTACAGAAATTAAGCTGCATGTCTGCCACTTCCCCTGTTGCTATTTCTCATCTCTCAATTTGTTCTTTTCGTGCCTATTTTACTTTCTTCATCTCTTGCCTTTCTTGTTCAAACAGGATGGAAAGTCTCCTTTCCCCTTTTTACTACTTCCTTTCCCATCCGTAACCACTCACTCACCACCTGCATAATCAAGCCTTCACAAAGCATATTCCATTGAACACACACACACATATATATATACATGTCACAAAACCATTTCACCAAAGCCATAGTGGCCTTGCAATAAATACCCCCTTCTTAGAAGACTAACAACCCTTTACTGTAGTAGTAGTTTTGAAGAATTCAATTCATCAAACACAGAAGAAGAAGATGTCACTTTCTGGCACAAAAAACTTCTTCAGGAGGTTCTGTATTGATGAATACCAAATAGATAGTGTTGCACATAGCAGCTTCTTCTCTAGTGATCTCCTGCCATCTCTTGGAGCCAGAATCAATCAGTCAACTAAACTCCGGAAATACATTATATCCCCATACAATCCTCGCTATAGGTGAAGATATATCATTGCCATAGTACTACTTCACTACTATCTATAATAAGCTCCAATGTTATTTGTTTATAAAATGACTATATAGTAGTAGCTGCTTCTCATGCCCTATGGATACTCATTTTCAGGGCTTGGGAGATGTTACTCGTTCTTCTAGTCATTTACTCTGCCTGGATTTGCCCCTTCGAGTTTGCATTCCTGCCTTACAAGCAAGACGCCCTTTTCATCATCGACAACATTGTCAATGGATTCTTTGCCATTGACATCATCCTCACTTTCTTTGTTGCATACCTCGACAGCCAGTCTTACCTTCTTGTTGACAATCCAAAGAAAATTGCAGTGAGGTACATAAGCCTTGCACCCTGATCGACAACAACAACAGCCAACAGAAATATTTGTTTTTAGAAGAAATTAATAACCCATTTTTCTTTCATACAAAAATTGCAACATGTACAGGTACATATCAACCTGGTTTATATTGGATGTGTGTTCCACTGCACCATTCCAGCCAATCAGCCTCCTGTTTACAAACCATGGCAGCGAACTTGGGTTTAAACTACTCAACATGCTCAGGCTCTGGCGCCTCAGACGAGTCAGCTCCCTGTTTGCAAGGTCCATATATAATCATCATATTCATATTCAATCCTCATTCTATTGCTTTGGTTTTCTTCAACTTTTCCAGTTGTTATGGTGCTTACCCAGTTTGCTTATCTTCAGGCTTGAGAAAGACATTCGATTCAATTACTTCTGGACTCGGTCCGCAAAGCTCATTTCTGTAAGCCCCTAAAACCCCATTACCAGCATCTTCTTTTCCTTTCATACTTATTATCATATACCTTGTAATTTTCTCTGTTCACCATTTTGTGGCATGTGGATTTCAGGTAACCCTTTTTGCAGTACACTGTGCTGGATGCTTTAACTATCTGATTGCAGACAGATATCCTGATCCAAAACGAACCTGGATTGGTGCAGTGAACCCAAATTTCAAAGAGGACAGTCTTTGGAACAGATATGTGACTGCAATATACTGGTCCATCACAACACTAACAACCACTGGCTATGGGGACTTGCATGCTGAGAACCCTAGGGAGATGCTGTTTGATATTTTTTACATGCTCTTCAACTTGGGATTGACATCTTACCTCATCGGAAACATGACAAACCTTGTGGTTCATTGGACCAGCCGAACCAGAAACTTTGTAAGTACTAGTCCCTCCTCCTCCTACAGCTCTTTTAGTACTGCTCAAACCAATGAACCAGCTAAAGAGAGTTTTGTAAATGGACCAAAATAAAACCCCAGTCGCCATCAATATAAACTTTCTTTTTCTGGTCAAGGCCATCAATATATGCTGCCTGCAGCAAAAAGACTTGGGAAAGTTTCCTTTGTATGTTTCTCTCTGGTCTACCCCACATTTTGATTGTGTTCCTTCAAGTCCAAATTCCAAACCCAACTCAAAAATATTAATTATATGATCCCCAATACCCATGGGACATACCACAACCAATCCAGAATACAGCTCTACTTTCATATTCAATACCTTATATTTAATTATTTCTTTCCCCCCAATAGTGCTAATGCATAGAAACTTGCTTTTGGTGTTGATAGAGGGACACAGTGAGAGCTGCTTCAGAATTTGCAGCAAGAAATGACTTGCCCCAAAGGATACAGGATCAAATGCTGTCACATATCTGCCTCAAGTTCAAGACAGAAGGACTGAAGCAGCAAGAGACCTTAAATGGTCTTCCAAAAGCCATTCGTTCAAGCATTGCACAACATCTCTTCTTCCCCATTGTTCAAAACATCTATCTCTTCCAAGGAGTTTCTCATGACTTCCTTTTTCAATTGGTAAAAGCATCTTCTTCATCATCATCATGGTTTATTGTTAGACTTCTCTACATATTATTGCATGTATACATTATCACCTAAATTTCTCCCAAGATGCCAAAACCATCTGTTCTCTTATTAAGGTGTCAGAAATTGATGCCGAGTATTTGCCACCCAAGGAAGATGTAATTCTGCAAAATGAGGCTCCAACGGATCTTTATATACTGGTCTCTGGAGCAGTGGTGAGCCAGCTAAATTCTCATCTCTTACATTAATATTCCTTTTATATATATATATTTATATATTCTGCCATAAACTTATATTGAAAAAATTCATGGTTGCAGGATTTGATATCCAATATTGATGGGCATGAACAGGTAATTCATATTTACATTTCATTAGTTTGTTAGATTGAAGTATTGATACAAGAAAATATAATATCTGACTTCATATGCTCCAAACAGGTTATAGGAAAGGCAATTTCAGGAGACACTTTGGGAGAAATTGGAGTGTTATGTTACAGGCCACAGCCTTTCACAGTTCGAACCACCGAACTTTGTCAAATCTTACGACTCCGTAGAACTTCACTGTTGACCACTATACAAGCAAATAAGGAAGCTGAGCAAATTATCATGAACAACATTTTTCTGGTACCGAAACTATTCAAAATCTACATGCAATCATGCACATCATTCTTCTCTTCCAAAAACTGATCATCTGTATTGCACTTTACAGAAACTGAAAGGGGAAGAAGGCTTAGGCTTTGAGTGTCCACACACAGATCCAGGGTTAGTCCACATCAATTTGACTGGAACAGGACCAACAGGAGGACGTTATTCTCGCACAGGATGCGTAGATAGTTCACATGAAGATCCATCAATGCAGGAAGCAAGGAACAATTTCTGTACAGATTTAGAGGCTATAGAGAAGAGCGAAATAAGAGCTGATATTTCAACTACTTGTGCAATGGATGCTGGCGTAATGGCTGACAATGGCCAAATGGCTCTTCATGCTGCTGTTCGCAAGGGCCATCTGGAATTGGTCAAAATTTTGCTTGAAGGAGGATCAGATGTAAACAAACCGGACGCTAGAGGATGGACGCCAAAGGCTCTGGCACAACAGCAAGGAAACAAGAGTATATATGACCTCTTACTAAGTTATGAAAATAGAAGAAAAGTAGATGAACATAGAATAGAGTTTATTGAGCCAGAAACATCTGAAAGCACCAGAAATTGTACAGGAAATTGCACAAGACATGAGGGCTCCCAACCTTTACAGTCCCACTTGAGAAAGGTACCCATGAAGTCCTACTTGAGCACTTCTAGCCCTGCAAGTGATAGAGAAGGGATGACATCAATCCATAAGAGAGTAACCATCCACATGAATTTTCAAACTGGAAATGTTTCAGAGAAGCAGCTTGCAAAGTTAATAATTCTACCTGATTCCATAGAAGAGCTGCTCAGAGTTGCCAGTAAGCTTTCTTTCTTCACCTTAAAAAAAAATAAAAAATCAATTTTGGATAAACCTGAGAATTGAAATTATGAATTATAAGTTTATTACGGAAGAGATTCAACAAAGAAAAGCCAAAATTGAATGGAAAAAGCAAACCTTGAATAAGATCAGCACACAATTTTATAAAAGCTTAATTTTGTCATCACCCATTGTGACATTGCAGGTGAGAAGTTCAGAGGCTGCAAACCTACAAAAGTCATTAATGCAGAGAATGCAGAGATAGATGACATAAGCGTTGTTCGAGATGGTGATCATCTGTTTCTTCTTCATAGTGACAGTGACAGTGTCAATTCTGATGTGACATAATGTTAAAATACAACTATGTAGATGTGAAGATAGCTTGTAACTCTTAGGCAATGCATAATAAACAGAAATTTTGATGTGACTACACCAGTTGAACATTTGTCCTCCAGAGCCAGTAATACTACTGGAAAAGTGAAAAAGTAAATTACAAAATGTAGCACTTAATTCTTTCGATGGGTAAAACCCCATCACGTAATTAATCAAAATTGTAAAATAGGAAGAATACATATTATAATCTTGTCATTATCTGGTGCACCACAAGTATAGGGACGTCTAGGAAAATTCCCCTTCCTCTAGGCTTTTGATAGTGATGTTGAAGAAAGCATATTAAATCACCGCTGAATTGCACAAGAAAAGAAAAAAATTAATCCACCTCTAAAACTCCAACCAGGGTATTTACTGTTTTCTGGAATCAGACAAACTCTATAACTGTGTATGAAAAACCAACAAGTCTGCAAAAGAGCATTCAGGTTTACGCCTGGCACCATATAATTTGTCCATACATGCTTTCCTTCTTTTAAATAGATGCTTTGGATGCAACAAAGTGTTATACCATCTTGGAAGTGCCTTCAATTGGAATAGGATGAGCTTCGGTGTTAAAAACAAATTTATCCAACGGAATAACAGAACTATCTCCAAACAGCAAATACAAATATTTCAGTGTCTCGCCCAAAAAGAACGTCTCCATCTTGTCTCTTTTGTGAGGACGAACTGAAGTTACATCATCCAAAGAACTGTATCCACCAGTATCAATCCTTGTGTATTTCTCGAATGCTTCAAAAATTTGCCAACCCCATTCACGGTATCTGCAATGTACAAGTACATAAGTGAAAGAGCTTCAAGAGAGGATATAAATTATCCTGTGTGTAATGTATGGGGGAATACATTGATGAGCACATAAGAAAGAAAGCAAAAGCATACTTCGGATCTTCTGTGATACGGTACAAGACAAACAATGATTCAACAGTTTCAGGACGCAAGAGATTATGACAATCAGCGCGTTTGATGATTATGTCATTAACATATTCTGAACTCTTGTTACCACCATCAAGACCTCCTTCAGAATATTCCTGCTTCAGTGAGGGATGTTGTCAAGTCCCCTTAAACATTGAGAATTGAAAATTCAAAAAGCTGAAAATAAAAACTAATAATCTACTTTTGATGCACATATATATTAGCTGGATCTTTTCCCAAACAATACAGCTCACGCAAATCCAAAACTAACCTCTGTATGAAAGTAAGCAATTTCTGGAGCAAGACCAGTAGAGGTCACTGAATACATCTCAAAGCATGTTTTAGCCAGATCTTCTGCAAGTTTCAAATTCTCCAGGTCTTCAAATTTAAGCAAGTTATTTCTCATTGCTTTTTCCTTGGTAAGACCTTTTGTGGCACCAAGTGCAAGAGTACCAGGCAAGAAACATACCTGCAGAAGAGAGTACAAAATCTCAATATGAACCATTTGCAAAATGTCTGCAATTCCACCAATGGCAGAAATTGTGTTCATGGAACTTGTTATCACATGATACAAAGAGGTTTCTTGGATGTTTAAATTAAATTAGTTTGAAATTTCATTCAGCGTGATGAGAACAGAATTCACCATGAAGGAAACCTTAACATGCATTGAAAAAGATTATTCTTTTTTTATGTGAATGTGTTGAAAAGGAATTTAAAAAGATGCATGATATATATACATAACAAAAATTTTACTGGCAGAATGTTTCCTGACAATAATGGGTAATAAATCCACTCATCGCTTCTTGTTCCTAATGTCCCAACATGAATCCTTAAACACAGAATACAAGCCAGTTCATAAAGCCAGACTTCAAAACTCTGATTAAGCATATTTGATGCCACTTCCACTACACCAACCCATATGGAGCTACATGATGTCCAACAAGTCAACCTTTTCCTTCTCCAACTTTAAGAAACTTATAGAAAGCCATAGTGAAGACTAGTAACTTATAAGCTATCTAAATGCCAAAGAGTTGGAAGAGTATCACATACCAGGTGATCCATTTTTGGACTAAAAGAACCCTCAGATCCATAAGGCAATTCCCCTACAAAAACCAATCCACTTGGGATCGTTTTCCGAACAAGAAGGTGCCTAACACCCTTCATTGCTTCCTCATACATATCATGCAGATATGTCAAATTACTTTTCCGATTTGTTCCTTGCTGAAGCCAAACTTTGAGTAGGTACTCATAGTAGCTGTCACCACGTGATCCCAGTCTTATATTTTCTCCAACAAATTCACCAGTGGTAGGGCTGCATATAGTATACAGGCAACATCAATAACTAAATAAATAATAAACCCAGAAAAAAATTGGGAACACACATGTGCCACAGGGGTCCTTTTCATATTCTCAACAATGCATTTTTATTTTATTTTTATAAGATCCAACTGCATTTATGTTTCTTCCAACCCACAAATGATACTGGCAAATAATGTATAATCAAATAATCACCATTCCAGGTAAAATATGAATTATTTTCTGTAGCCTTTATGACAGATAACGAAGTTCCTCACCACAAGAAAAATTTCAACATGACGCTAGATTTGTAAGCAAGAATTAAGAAGTTCAAAAGAACAATGGTGTGAGTATTAATATAAACTATTAGAGGTAAGGCCTACACCTTATAAAGATAGGAACCAGTCCTTCCACTTTTGGCAGAGTGCTCATATGTTCCAAGACCTTCATAGCTGCCAAACTGTACTTTGGATCACCAGAAACTGAACTGAGATAATTGAACTCAAGCTGTAAAGTGGAGACTTCTGAAGTACTACTAAGACCGTCAGGAGCTGGATGCGCTGAAGGATCGCGAAGAACAACATCACCAAAGGGAATAGCAGTTGGACTGGAAGTAAAACCAGATAGCAGGCGATCAGTCAAGTTCCTAGCAGTTTCCAGATAAACAACTGGTTTAGGCCCTTTATATGGAGCGTTTGTCCCTTCTTTCACAGAACTCAGATGATATGCACTTAAAAGACCACCCACAACCCGTATAGTGGTTTCAAATAGATTAACTTGGCCTTTCTGACTAATCCTATCTGAAAGGTGTGTTTCGATCCATAAGCCTGCATCAGAAACAACTTCTTCAACACCCATTATCATGGCAGTGTCAAGGGCATCCACAACAGTTGCACCCAGACCACCTAACCCATCAACTCCCTGCCTGCTCAAGGGCAGCAGCTCATCATAACCCATTGCGTACTTTTTATATCCAGACCATGCATGAATAAAAGCCTTCTTGACATCTTGTTGCCTAGCTATCCATTTTGGGTCACCACCAAGATTACCAGTACTAACTTTTTCATTAGGCGGTAATCGAGGAGGAAGCCTTGGTGCTCTTCTAAAAATATTTCCAAATCTAATGCCTCCACCAGTCACAATGTGCTCATCATATGTGCCATTCTTACTACCTTTCACTAGTCCATCAGAAACCAAATTGGTGGGACTTGCATGTGTCAGCATAAGATATGCTACACCGAATATCATTAGTAACAGTAGAAACTTTCCTGTACTACAACTCATACACTGATGCTTTATGTTACTAGTGACTAAGGTCCGAGTTATCACCTGGGAAACAAGATATAAAAACTCAAATCTTTCACATAAGATAAGGTGACTAGTCAAAATACTAGAGAAAGCTATATCCATGTGCAATGAATGCCAAAGTGCATGTCAAAGCTATACAAAAATCAGCATCCTTAGTAACCTAATCAAAAACGGACTCTTAACTCTTCTAATTCACATTATCCGTGTATTTATACGAGAATTATTCCAAAATGCAAGAAAATTGAAATTCAGCTATATGACCAAACAAGAAACTGAATCAAATTTGCAGAATTGAGCGCAATCCTAACAATGAATCGAACTGAGTGGAGCTAAAAGTGCGGAAATGGCAGAGATCAAAGTAATGGAAGAAGACCTTGAAGAAGGAGCGGGGGCGGAACTTGGCGTTGTCGTAGTGGATGTCCTTGTTGGAGTAGGGTAGAGACTTGGACGACATGCTCGATCCAATCCAATCCAATCGTCGCAGCTCAGCTCCGCCGCCTCTACTGCAGGCTCAGATTGCAGAGTTTCCGAATTGGATCGGAATCGGAATCGGAATCGGAGAGAAAGAGATTTGGGGAGAAAGTGAGGGAAAATGTTGATTGAAAATTGGTTTGGTGTGATTTGGGCGCGGAATTGGAATAGCGGGAATGGTGCAGAGCAAGCACGCAGGCGACGATGTGCGAGTGATGATCGCTATGTGTGTTAAATAGTTGGGTAAGGCCCTGTGGCTTGATTTTTAAGCAATGGACATGGACGTAGAATAGACCGTAGTCTTGTTCATTCCTTGAGGTCTTCTTTGGTTTTTTTCGTTGTTATGTGTTTTGAGAGATGCAGAAGAGGAGAGAGACTTTGACGATTCCACTTGAAACACACCAAGGAAGAGGCCGCGATGCTTGTAAAAGTAGTTGGTCGGAGCTACTCACTTATTTGACAATTTGATTCAACCAAAAACTAAATTTAATTAAATTCTTATCAACACTATCCAATTATTCAATAAGTAACGCGAGAGATACAATATTATCATTGTAAATAAAGAGACTCATCAATATATATAAATACGTCTAATATTTATTACAGATAGGTGAGACACAAAATAATATCAAATCTAATTTCTTATCGTTAATGTTATTCAATTAGTCATACAACACTTGAGTCACAACTACTTCAGCAGCAGCAGCAGCAAAAATTTGTCATACAACTTCGTATGTTTTTGTTATATTAGAAAATATCAAAACCTTAACATATCCTTTGACACAAAAAATTAGTTTCATCTTAACTTTAACTTAATTGTGGTGTTGATTAGGAGTGGACACGAGTCGTTTTGATTTGCTTTTGCGCCCAAAAATTGACCAAACCATGCACCCGGTTTGGTGGATTTTCATATCAATTAAAGTGAAAAAATCAGAAAAATCAAACCAATCTTGGCAAAAAAAAAGTCAGTTTGATCAGTTTGGGCTTGACCCAATATGTAGATTAGGCCCAGAGTGAAATTTAAGGCTCAATAACAAATTTTATTTAGATTTACCACCCTATTATGCACACGTCAAAGCGGATTAATTGAATTTTTTTTTGGCACATGAATTCTCTCATTTAAACTTATTTATCATTATTTTAAAATTATTTATCTATATGGTTATAGGTGCAATGTTCAAAATACCAAAAATGAATTCTCTTAATTGGTATGCACATGAGCGCTTACCAGGGACTAATTAAGTAATTATATTAAAACTTAGCTATTATTGACCCAAACAAATATAATCATGTAATGAGTGAGAATACCTTCCTACATGTCAACAACAAAGTGAAAAGGAAGAAGTAAACGTGAATTTACTTTATTATCCTCATTAATTACATCGTATGATATTGAATTATTGATAGCTAGGTTTTAAAAGAGCTTTAGGATCAGTTATTAATCTTTTTTCTTTTTAATTCAAGGAAGGAGCGGGAGAATGAGAGATGAATATTTCTAGTGCATTATAGATATTTTAATTTTCAGCCAAAAGGGTAATTAATTGGGGTGTATCATGTATGGTAATTTAATCATATCTCAAATAAATAAAAATATAAGCCTAAATAAAAGGTTGAGGTCTTAACCAAAAAAAAAAAAAAAAANAGAAAAAGGTTGAGGTCCTTTCCATGATAGTCTATAATAAAAAGGTACGGAATCCAGATTTTAGGGCCTACGCACTCAAAACACAGGTGTTATACTGCTAGTCTTGCCTTTCTTGGAATTAACTCAATCGATCCCTCCCTCTCAGATTCAATTCCAATTTTATTTGTTTCTCATCCAAAAACAAAAGTAACAAATCAACCACAACCCATCTTCTCAAAACTTAATTTCTCTCATGGGTTTCTTCACTACTACTCAAACCTTCAAGTACATCATCTGCACCTTCCTTTTCCTCCTACTCCTCCTCCACACCCCCTCTTCTTCTGCCCTCATCTCATCATCATCATCATCACCATCGCCATCACCATCATCATCATCCCATGAAACCCAAACCCAATACCAAGTGTTGTACATCAAGAACACCAAGCCCTTCTTCTTGGAGAAACAAGAAGCGAACAAGAAGCTGAAGAGGAGGAGGCGAATGGTGAAGAGAAAGCAGGCGGCCAACAACAACTACTTCAAAACCAGGTCTTTCTCCGTCATGCTGCCTAAGGGTTTCGTCCCTCCTTCTGGTTCCTCGCCTTGCCACAATGAAAACCCCAACTCTGTTGTCTTCTTCTGCGACCTTGCAAAACCCTAAAGCCCGACTACTCCAATGCTACTCATCTTCTTCGATCATCATCGATATATCAAAATGGGGCCGGCTTTTCATTTTTTTTCTCGATGGATATCACCAGCTGTAATATTAGCTTCGACTTTCTTTATGACTTTCTTGGTCAATTTTGTTTCAGATTTATCGTCCCTCCTTCTGGTAATTCGAATTCAAAAGGTGCCATAATAATTGTAAACTCTATTTGTTAGCCATGTAATGACAAGTGACACATGATATAGTATAGTATAGTATAGTATAGTAAAATCATCAGAAAAATTAATCCAACTTTGATAATTTCTATATATAATCTTCTGTCGAGCTCTACTTTATGTTGCTTCAAGGCAAATTACCTCAAAATTTTCTTGAACTTTTCTTTTTTTCCCATTTTAATTTCTTGATATATAAAGCTTAATGAAGAAATACAGATTGTAATTGAAAATGCATTAATATGATGTTGTGAATGTTGATCGAGACATATATGTTACAGGTGATGAGAATCAGATGTTTGTTCCCAAGACATGTACAGATTTGGGTACGTTTGATTTTTAGCTCCTCGATCATACAGAAAAAGTCAATCCGAAAAATGGGAAGAGGGCATGTGAATTTGCATCGATCGTATGAGGGGGGGGAGGGGAACTTTTTATTTCACGGGTTGGTCAAGTTTTCGTAGCGTGCACTCCATGCATGGAATGGTACGGCTCTTTTTGCGATGGGCGTGCAAATCTATACATAGAATCCATATTCCCATTCCTTTTATAGTTATACTACCCTTCATATTCTAATATTATTCACTTCTATTCCATGTATGTACCCTAAACTATTACTATGGTGTATTGTTTTATACCCATATCTTTATATATTCCAGTACAGCACCAGTTGTATATTCTATTTTTCCCTCTCATTGTGGACGTACAATATATTTTGCGTGAACTATTGAGTATTGGCCTCTTCTCCCCCTACTTTTTTGTACTTGATCTGAAAGTAGTAATTTAATTCTTGAGTGCAAAAGCCTCGGTGTTTATATGATATATGTAATTTGTGAATCATAAGTGATTGTACATAGCTAGAGTTTATCTTAAAATTTCGTATTTGAAGAGAAACTCTTTCTTGTTACCCAGCAAAACTTACTCTGCATCCCGTCAGGCCCAAACTTTAGAGTATTTGGGCCCTTAGAAGAGTTTGGAAGGCTCACATGACCTAGGACCAGCCGATCTCAAATAGTGAAACTGAAGGCCTTCTCAAACAGACCAGAGACAGGGGTGAGGGTCTGAGACTTTGACTCTATGTCCCTGAAATCATCTTCAACCCAACAAAAATGTCAGTGAGAACAGCCATCAAACACCTCCAATGCCACTACCACTCCCCCTTTCTGAAAACTCTCACTCGTACTCTCTCCTGGTCCCTCTCCACACCACCTTCACCAAAGTCACCGCCATTAAAGCAAGACCAGCAAGACCAGCAAGACCCATACTCGCTCCTCAAAGAAGACCCAATTGAAATCTGCACCTCTCTGTGGGTCAAGACCTTCTCTTCCCCACCCACCATCACCTTCCCACACCTCACCGGCTTCCTCTCCAAATTCGACCTCTGGGTCTTGGCCTACCAGCGATCATGCGCCCACGTGACCGGCACGTTCCCTCCCCGCAACGCCATCCACTCCCACGTCCTCCACGACCTCCTCTCCCTCCGAAACGCCGTAGTTCGCGGCCAGTTTGCTTGGAACAAGAAGACCCAGCAGCTCATTCGGAGCCCCAACGACAAGCCCAGTACCGAGCTCGTCTCCAAGCGTAAGCTCCAGGCTATGCTTGAGTCCGACGAGCCCTGCTTTCAGGACCGGGTCGTTCAGGAGGTCTTGTTGCTGATATTGGAGCCTGTTTTCGAGGCCCGGTTCTCGCCCAAGTCCCACGCTTTTCGACCCGGTCGAAATGCCCACACGGTCATTCGGACTATCCGGAGCAACTTCGCCGGGTACTTGTGGTTCCTGAAAGGCGATGTCAGTGAAATTTTCGACAATGTGGATAGGGATGTGGTTATGGGTTGCTTAGAGCAGGCCGTGAGGGACAAGAAGATCTTGGGTTTGGTCAAATCAGCAGTCAGAGCTCCTAATCGAAAACGGAGCAATGGTGATGAAGATTGGGCAAAGAAGAAGAAGAAAAAGAAGGCGTCTAAGAAGAAGAAGATTTTGAACGATAAGGAGCCGAAACCCGACCCGTATTGGTTGAGAACGTTCTTCAATTTTGCACCTGAAGAGGCTGCTAAGGTACCTTCTTATGGTAACTGTGGAATTTTGAGTCCTTTACTTGCTAATGTGTGTCTTAATGAATTGGATAAAATTATGGAGGATAAGATAGTTGAGTTCTTTAGGCCATCCAAGCTTGATTCTATTTGGAAAGATTCGATAAACGATGGTTGTCATAACCCGGCTTGGCCGGAGTTTGTTCCTTCTAGTGGGAATGAGAAGACTAGAAAAATGGATTATATTCGATATGGGGGTCATTTCTTGATTGGTATTCGAGGGCCTAGAGAGGATGCAGTGGATATTCGTAAGCAGATTATAGAGTTTTGTGAGAGAAGATTCGGGTTAAGGTTGGATAACTCCAAGGTGGAGATTGAACACATATCTAGGGGAATTCAGTTCTTGGACCATATAATTTGCCGCAGGGTTATACACCCTACGCTACGGTACACAGCCACTGGAGGTAATATTGTGAGTGAAAAAGGTGTAGGGACTCTGCTTTCAGTTACTGCTAGCTTACAGCAATGCATTCGCCAATTCAGGCGGCTTGAATTTGTTAAGGGTGATAAAGATCCGGAGCCACTGCCTTGCAATCCAATGCTTTACTCCAGTCAAGCTCATACCAACTCCCAGATGAATAAGTTGTTGGAGACCATGGCTGATTGGTACAGATATGCTGATAATCGCAAGAAAGTTGTTGGTTTTTGTGCTTATGTGATTCGAAGCTCTTTGGCTAAACTGTATGCTGCAAGGTATAGACTAAAATCACGAGCCAAGGTGTATAGAATAGCTTCCCGTGATCTCAGTCGTCCACTTACGGAGAGCAGTAACAACTCTGCACCTGAGTATTCTGATCTATTGAGGATGGGACTTGTTGATGCAATCGAAGGTGTCCGGTTCTCACACATGTCTTTGATTCCATCTTGTGATTACACTCCATTTCCCAGAAATTGGATCCCAGATCATGAGCGGCTCTTACGTGACTATATCAAACTTGAAGACCCAAAATTATTCTGTGACATTCATAGATCAATTAAACGAGATGGATTAAGTTTGCCTCAAGAGGAGATATCTGAAATTCTGTGGGATTTCAAAACCCTTGGGGTTCGAAACTTTCACAATAAGGGAGAAAAAGAAGACAAAAAGTGATTTCCTGGAAGTGCCTGGTACGTGATGAATTCTGTCATGGAATAGAAAATGATACTTGACTGGTAGTTTTCAGGGTAGGACTCCTGCTTGGGATGCTAGTGGCCATTGCCACTTTCATGAAAGGCTTGTCAACTAACCATTATCATACTTTTTTTAGTCCAGATGGTTTAGTTATCTGTGGACTGTGTTATCAAGAAGGAATATTCAGGTGGATATCAATAGTGTGATTGAAATTTGGTGTGTGACAGAGAGAATAGAAAGACAAAAAGGACTGAATTGGAGCTGAAAGGAGAAGTCAGAAGTGACTTTGATTTGGGACTAGATGTGATAAAAGTTTTCTCAAATGGTCGGCCAATGTAAGTGGTATGGTTAGCATGAACCATTTATTCAGTATGAAGTGTCACTGGTAGAGGACACAAGTAAAGTTTCTTCAGACTACTCTATAGACTCAGTATTGGAGTATTTATAATATAAGCAAATGAATCAAGAAAGGAGTATTTATGAACTGTTGTCGTCACCAGAAAACTAAGAAAGTCAGAGTAAGCTTCTGAATATCTGCTGTTGCTGGTGTTGTGACTTCGGCATTCTTAAGGAAGAATGGTCAAAATATGGAACAAAAATGGTTTTGTGGAGCATTTTTCAATGAAACCTAAGGTTTGAAGTCTACTTTAGATCTAACATGCTTGGTAAACTGATGCTGTTTTTCTGTACAACTAGGGTTTTATTCATTCATGCTTCACAAACTATAGAGAATTGGTTTTATCTAAGATAACCTTAATGGAGAAACGATCTTTAATATATAGAGGTTCTCCATCACTAACTCATACATCACGTACACTGAACCTGATTATAACTGAGTTAAATGCTTAGACTTTTTTTCTGAAGCTCTGAATAGTGAAAATACTCAGTGCTTGTTTTTCTGATCACCATCATCCTTATCATCTTGGCCCTCAAATGCTGAAGCTGGGAATGTTCCAGTCAGGCTAGTGGGAGTTTTAAAGAAAAGCTTGTCTGAAGAGAGAGATCTTTGAAGTAGAATTCAGAAACAGAGATCGGAAGAACATTTCCTTGCTAGCACAACTAGTGAGCTTCCTAATCCTACATTTCTCCACCAGCATTTTTAGCTTAGCATTGTAAACGATGGTCTCGCTGATGCTCTTAAATTTGTGCTCCTTCTTCTTCTGCTTCAGCCACACAAAGCCAGAGGGTCTGCAGTGCTCCATCTCCTCAATGTGCTTGCACAGAGCTTCACCATTGTAAATCTCTGCGTTATTTCTATGGCTTTCAGTCAATTTGGAATCCATCTTGGAGAATGGAGGTGTTGGCAAGAAGCAAGAGCTGATTGGAGGAAATTGAATGGGTGTGGACTTAATATATATATATATATATATATATATGAATATTGTGACTAGATTTTCTGGTTGGGAAATCAAAACTAGCTCCTTACTTGTGTGTAATACTTTGATTTGATTAATGTTTGATGTAGCAATAGCATGAACTAGGAGGATGAAATCAATGTGAAGCTTATTGTTATTATTCAATTTGAAGCCCATAGGGGGGCTATGGGAAGGCTACATGTAGCCAATAGCCATGTTTTGTGACCCATAAGTATTTAATTTAGTAGGGCTGCTCTAGGCGTCTAGAGGCCTCTTTGAAAGCTCAACGTTTACATATTTGGAACACTGTTCTTGTACATGTATGAACGACTTTGGTGCATGAAAATTGAAATGCTTACCAAACACAACGATCGTTAGATCAACAACTAGCTAGTACTTTCAACCCAAATTATATTCCCAATAGTTACAATAAAAGGAACCCATTCCAACACAAAACTAACCAATAGAAAGCAAAATGTGTGAAAGACACAGAGGGATGCATGTCTCATACTGGTCTCATAAAAATTAATTTGATATTCAAGTGTAAAAATCAAATTCATATTCAATCATCTTGATTTATTTGAGATTTAAACTCTGATTATCCTCCATAAACCCAAATTCATTAACAAATGAAATGAAACTAATAAAGAAAGTTAAGGACTTTCATTCCCAAAATTAAGCTTTCAATTTTTGCCATCATCACCATCATCGTTATCAAGCTCAAAAGCTGCTTATGCCTGCACACGGCTTCACTGTGGTAGACATTTGCTGTGTTTGTTTTGAATCAAAGAGAGTGTTTTAATAGTAGTCTGCCTAGCTAAGTAGGTAGTCTAGATGTATTGAGAAAGCCACTCAAAGCCTTGGGCATACCCCATGTCTTGGCAAAAGCTGCACATGAACACCTCCAGGGGGCGGCGGAAATTGCGCTTATTTTTACGGGTCTTACCGGTGGTTAAGTGATTGAGGCCAATAGAGTCACACAGTTCTTCCTCTGAGGCAGCATCAGGCAAATCAATCTTATTTCCCAATATCAAAAATGGGACACTTGCCAATGACTCATCCAAAAGAAGAGCATCCAGCTCCTTTTTTGTCTCTGGAAATCTCTCCCTGTCATAAGCATCAATCATGTACACTACACCATCCACCTACACAACGTCTCAATTAGGTACAAATAATACTAACAAAAAACACCAAATGTAGGAGCATTTTAGCCAACCCTGAATAACCTAAATCAGACCTGTAATCAATTTGGGTTTAACATATGCATATATATGTTAAGTATCCTAAAGTTCTGAATAATTGTATCGAATATCAACCACTATTCAAAAGATTGAACGAACGAATAAAATTTAGCAAGCAAATACGTACACACTAAACTCGCATATTTTGAGTAAAAAAATTTTAACCTTCCCTCCGTCGTAGTAGTTGGCCTGGGACGCTCTGTGAGCTATCTGAGGCCTACCCACATCTGTGAAATTAACGAACTTCATCTTCCCTATAGTGAATACTCCCTGCATGATTATGCCCCGACTCGGTGTGAGTTGAAGATAAAAATCCTGCAATATATCAAATAACGAAACCTAACACCATGAAACAACAATCGCTTATTTTTTAAATAATAAATTCAAATAAGACAGACAGAGAAAACAGAGAAGAGGTACGCTACCTACCTTACTTCTGAGCATGTAAGTCAAGCAGGTCTTTCCAGCATTATGAATCCCTAAGACCAAGATGACTTTATGGCGCTTCTTCGAGGGCCATAGCACCCAAACCAATGCCATTGCCACAGCTCCATACAACACACGCGCAACCGAAGAATAAAAACCGTACGTCATAAGTGGATACAACCCTGATTAATTAGTATGATCCAAAGTCACAAGTTTGCACTCAGTTTTTTAAAAAAACCTACAACAATTGCAAAGGCGATATTTAGGGTTTAGGGATATCTGTATTTTATTACCTATAATATACACAACTCAAAAGCCCACTTCACAATAACAAAACAAAAAAAAAAAAACATTGTCTTCCATTGCTACAAACAAAATTTTAATGCAATAAATTGGGTACATTTTAAACCAATAGCAAATTGACAAAAACCATTAAACCCACCAAATAGTAGCTACAAATAAAATAATAGAAATTTGCTTATGAATAGTTTCTGAGTGTTAGTGCACCTTAATTGCGTCTACGTCTTCTAAAATCAGATGAAGAAGAAACAGATAGCCTCTGGACGTTTTGATGCGTTTTTATATTAGGGTAGATGAAACGAGTGCTAGAGAGATAGGGGCAGATGTGAAAATTTATTGTTTTTTTCAGAAGATTCTAATCCAATGGGAGGACGATACACATCATACCGTATGGAAGAATGAAGATTGCGAGGGCTTAGTATTTGGGCTGCACAATGGGCTACTTGGATTGTACCCATTCGAAAACCCCGTTCAGTTATCATAATTTTTTAAAGAATACTTTATTAATAAGCACAACTTATTATATTTAAACTCAAATTTTAAATTTATTTAGTTTTAAGCCACAATAAATATAGTTCTTTATTGACAAGCCACAAAATACATTTTTAAGCAAAAAAAATAAAAAAATTCAGCTATAAGAATATAAAAACAAAAAACAAAAAATTTCTAAGAAAAAAATTAAGTAAAGTGTAATTCTATGAAATTATAAAAAATAATTCTTGACATATGACGTTAGAACAAAAAAATTAAACCAAAGTGTAACTCAACAAAACCCAAAATTAAATCTTAACTCAATAAGAATTACACTTTAAAAATGATTAAATCTTAAGTCAATAAATTACATTTTTAAAATGAAACAATTACACTTTAGAAGTATAACTTTTGATGACTCTTGGTGATCACATGCATATATATAGAGCATGTACGTACTTCTAATTAACTGACCAACCACTAATTAATAGGCAGTCTAATTAAGATATATTCTGATCATCTTGATTGTCTCATTTGCCATCATGGCTTGTGACAAAGGTTTCTCCTGCAATTACATGCTATTGGAGCCTAAGGACTTGGGCTTTTTTGATCTCCTTCACCTCTTGTTTTCTAATAACTTGGAGAGGAGGAGGTCTGTTGACTCTTCTAATGACATAGAGGATGACTTTCAATGCAGGTGGCTCATATTCTTCTCAATTATGGTCCAAAAGGTGTTGCGTGGCAAAGCCAATGTCAACTGTTGGCTGGGCCATCAAGATGTGCTTGAACCTTGTTCCCAGCAACGGCAATGACTTGGTCGAAAAAAAAATAAGAAATAATTAAATAAAAGAAGAATAAATAAATAAAAACAAATAAAAGAAGAATAAGAGCGTAAGAATATACTTCCTTTTTGTCGTTATCTTCAGCAAGCTTGGAAGTTAGGATTGGCTCTCAACGTTTGAAAGCCACGGAAGGACAAAGAAAAATAGAAAGCAATAAATGTCCCTATTGAATAGTATTAATCAAAGTAATTAAAGTAAAAGTTAATAGCTTTAAAATAAACAAACTAAATACAATGGTTTAAGACTGAATTTGAGGATTAGTTGTGGCTTAAGAGTAGTTTACACTTTTTTAAAAGGTTATTTCATTAAAACTATTAAAATACAATAATCTTTTTGTTTAGCTACCAAAACATAATCACACTTTTAGTTTACATACTAGTTGACTATTCAAAGAGTCAGGATATATAAATATACATGGTTATTAACTTATTTACTCATTTGCCAGCCCAAAAAAAATTAAGTATATAAACTCTAAATCTCACACTCAAACTAGCTACCACAAACATTACATTATTTATATGGGCATATAGTTGTTGTTGGAGATTTTTTACATATTGCATAAAAATAGTACCTAATTTGAAACCCCCAACTATTAAAAATAGTACCATATTGCATTGGTTTTACGGCTTTTATGTTAGGGTTTAGTTTTAAAATTTTGAGCGCTCAAAATTTTAAAGCTAAACCCTAACATAACTCCTCTACCAAGACAATTCTATATCTTAAGAGAATAAATAGAGCAAAATAGGGAAATACCCTTCAAATCCGGAAAAGGAAGCACTAAAACAAACATAAAAATAACTAAAAAAGTAAAATTGAGATTTAGAAAAAAAAAATTAAACAAATAAAGCTCAAAACAAATAGGTTGTATATTTGTGACCTATTCTAAAAATCAGTTAGTAACTAAATCTAAAAATTATGAGTGATACTGGTTTTCTAAAAAAATATTGAAATTAGGTATTTAATCCTAAATATCTTTTTTTTAAAATCACACTAAAAATCAGTTAGTAACTAAATCTAAAAATTATGAGTGATACTAATTTTCTAAAAAAATATTGAAATTAGGTATTTAATCCTAAATATCTTTTTTTTAAAATCACCTTAGCACTCCCCTTTTATAAATTTAAAGCTAAACTAGTATGATAACATCTTATGAGAATTAGATATTCTATGCAGTTTAATTAGCTAAACCTTATCTATATATATATATATGAACTTTTCAGAATTCTGTTTTCATTCCCTGGAGTTCCGAAGAGGTCATACAAAGGTTTTAATAGAAATCCATAACTAGGAGACTACTCATCGTCATCGATGGACACGTAGCAGATCATATTCCTATTCTATCAACATGAAAATATTTGTAAACTAAACAACAAAATAGACGGATTCATATCCTTCGATGTATAGAAGACACTAGCATGGCGTCAAGCATTTTGACACCAAAAACGTAATCAAATAAAAACATTAATACCTCCATTGCTTTGCTTTGATATTTCGCGCCAATGATTTACATTTATAATTTGGCAACAAAAGTGTCTTTTGTTTTCAAATTGTTAACAAGAAAATATTTCGTGCCTAGAAGATGAATGAAATCTCAAATTTGAACATTTTTTAGGCCCATAATATATTTCCTTCATTTTTTCCCATGATTGAATTCTTCTTCTTGAAGCTCAAACACTGAGGCTGGGAAGGACCTAGAGACTCCGGTGCCGTTGGCGAAGGTTATCTTCTCCGGGTCGGAATTAGGGTTGACGTAGATATCGGAGATGGCGACCCAAATCAAAAGCTCCTTGGTCTTGACCCCGGTGAGGCGCCTCATCCGGTGCTCCTCGACGAAGGCCATGACGTCGGTGTCGTACGAAACGGTGCGTCCAAGGGCGCGGAACCGGTACTCCTTCTTCTTCTTCTGCTTGAGCCAGAAGAAGCCGGAGGTGTGGTTGTAGCCCAACTCCACGACGTCGTCCAGGGGGAGGAGCCCTTGTGGCAGGCACATTTTTTCGAGCAGCTGCCGCGACTTCTGCCTGCACAGAGCCTCGCCGTGATAGATCTCGGCGCCGTCTCTGTGGTTCGCGATCATTTGCTGGGCTGCCATTGATGATCTGGTGATGTAGGTCAGAGAGAGAGAGAGAATGGTTTGTATAGAAAAGATGGGTTGATGTTTTTCGTTATTGGTGAATGGTAATTATTGCATGCATGCATTGGAAATGATATTCTTATGACATTCATATGCTTTGAGTGTGACGTGTGTCACTCGGACAATAATAAAATAAGAGAATATAACCGGTCTTTTTAATTTTCTATTTTATCAGTTTCATTTTTCTTTTAACTAATATTAGATTCTGGTCATTAATTTTCTGTTTGTTTATTAATCAAATAGTACTAGAGGTTTCAAGGTAAGAGTGGCAATCTCGCAAATGAAAATAATAAATCTCCTAAGTGTGGTTCAATAGCTAATTTCTATAGTTAATCATATTAGAACTAGCTACTTGCTAGTTCTTTCTTTCTTTCTTTTTTTCTGTTAAAAACAAAAAAAAAAAATTTTAATTTTTTGTAATATAATATCAAACACCTCCTAATTCTTTATATTTTTCTCAATTCTTTTATAATGGTGGATCTTACATAAATATCACCTTATATGAGTTATGACGGAGTTCTGGGAAAATAGAGTTATAAAGCATTAATTGTCCTCTATGATCATGTTCTAGTAGGCTATTTTGTGATACCGGTCTGGACATAACTAGTGAAATGTTGGTTCACATTCTTGTTAATTGGCTGCTGGTGCCAGTAATTAGGTGACTCCAATTCATCATTATCCATGGATATGTAGCAGAAAAAAAAAAAAAAACCCCAGCCGATCACCCCCACTGTTTTTTTCTTAAGGGGTCCCCTTGCTTGCTTGCTCTAAAATAAAGCAGCACATGACCTGTCAACACCAATCAAAAGAGTAATCATACTCTGAAAAAGAAAGGGCCCTGCCAGCCTGTGTTATTGCTTGATTGCTTGTCGGCTTTTATCTGTTAAAAACCTCCAAGGCAGTTTCATTAGCTTTTGTTTTATTTTCTATATTCTTCCTTGTTCTTCTATCATTTAGCTAGAGACAATTTAAATCAACCTGAAGATTCACCCCACATTTCCAGAAGATACTTCTGACATTTGCTGCAACAGCTGCCATTCACATACAACAAATCAGAGCCTGCCCTTTTGGTCTTTTTTGTTTTGGGTCTTTTGGACCCCTCTCCTACACTCCCACTGGCCCCACCCCCACCTATAGGCTTAATGGTGTGCCTGTATTCCACAACAATTTGCTCAAACACTTCCACCTCAAACATGTTCAGCTTCAACCTTGGGATCATGAGGTCTCTCACATATGCAAAAGCCAATTGGTCTCTTGGGTTAAATGCCTCCAATTCATTGAACAATAGGCAGGAGAACATATTGCTCCTCAATTCATGTTTCCTCAGAATTAAAGCACTGTCTGGTACATCTGCCAAATCCAATAACAGAGATCATTAGTTCAAATTGCATGCAGAGCATGCAAAATTTAAGTAGACCCAAGTTATGAGGTCTTATTTTCTGTATGTAAAAACTAGATATGGGGTAGGCAAAGGATAAATGTAATATACAACTGCCCTGGTCGCACCCATTTCAACGTCTTATAGATTGTGACACCATGTCACCATGGCATGCATGAACTTCAAGTTGCTTAATAGGACCACTGTAATTTAATGCTTGGACCACATTGGATTAAACGTTTTTTATATTTCTGGACCGCATTAGCTTTCACCAAGTCCAAATGCATCTACGGCCTAGAATTCTTTTCGTTTTTACAAGATGGAATGGATTTAACAAGGAGTAATTTTTTCTCGTAAGAAATATAAAATTGTTTCTTTTTGGAAGAAACATCCTAGCATCACATTTTTACTAGAAGACCCCAAATCCTACTCTATAATTGAGAAAGTTGCAATAGTGTGACTAATAAATGCATAATCCATGTTAGAAGTACCTAAACTGACTTAATAAAATGAAACTTGATAGAATAAACACCAACTAGTTCAAGTTTTCTTTTTTATTCTTTTGGCCGGACCAAACACACCAATTTTATTATTATTTTTTTCTTTTTAGGGACCAAGTAGTCCAATTTTATAATCATAAAACCCTGGCACAAGTAGCTAGAGCCTAGACAGTAGACACCTAAGTAGTCCAATTTTCTAAACCTCTCAACCTCCTCAGATAAGAGCTTACTCAGTTACTCTCAAGCACCAAAACCAGTATCTTTATAGTTAATGTATTTCAAAGACTAATCTCCCAACACATACAAGCCTAGTTGGCTCTTAAAGAGCACCGATGAGGTTGGCACCTACCTACCAGCTTGTACAGTACATACATCACAGGTTGTAGTTCCTAAAGTAGTTCTACAGTTGAAATAAAGTTGCATCATTAAATGAGTGACTCTGCAAGCCTTTAAGCTAACACAACCCTAAAAACATTGAAAGAAAACAATTATGTTAAGTACCTGAGGGATAAGGGAGCTTGTTGGGAGTCCAAGGAAGCAACCCATTCTCACAATAAGTCTCCATTTGCATCTTCAAGCCATCAACATCCCACCATTTCTTCCACCTCGCAGTTGCCATTGCTTCTTCCATAGTATGAATGTAGTATGGATGCTTTGATATTGCCATGTCTGCGTTCTCAGACACAACAAGTGAATGAATCAACAGTAATGGATCAACCATTAGCTGCAACTTTGCGTCTATCCAAATGCTGAATTTTGCGTTTGGAAAAAGTCTATGGGCTAAATATTTTGGTATCACACCATTCATTGCCGGATTCTCATACAGCCCATTGCTCGAAACCTTGACGATCCTCCATGCACCTATCTTATAGTTTTGGGATTCCCTTGAAATTAAATTATGGTGGTCAAATCCATTGTGGGTTGCATCATCTATAAACATAAAGAAACATACATTGTCTAGAGTTTTCGATCCGAGGCCTCTAGGTTGTCGAATTTTATCATGGTCATTGAAGATTGCTGAGACCACTACAACTCCATTACAGTTCTCCATGGCTGCTCGATCTGAATTACACAAAAATAACATGCTTAGTCATAAATGGAGCTAAATTTCCAAGGAAGGAAAATAAAAATTAAAACTTCCATATAAACTTGCTTGGGAACCAAACTAACCAGAATCAGTAATTGGAAAATTCTTCAAGAATCCACAAGGGACTTCAATGCTTTCATTGTAAACAAAATACGAAATCCTATTCTGAGTACTAAAATTCCCTCCAAAACTCTCAGCTTTGCCCTGCATATACCTCAAAACCGGTGAAGACGGCGAAGAACTCTTGCACAAATTTTGGATCTCCTTCAAGACCATCCAGTAATCTGAGCACAAAAACCAAAGCCCATTTACCAAAAACCAGAAAACAACATTACCGAATTCAAAAACTGAAGAAAATTGAGCTTGAAAAGATGAAGGGTACCTGAGAAATAGACAGGGGAAGAGCAAGTGGTACGGTGGGTTGGGATTGCGTACTTGTGCTCTCCATAGGAGGGAGGGTAGGAGAAGAGACGGGTCTGAATTGGGTCGAAAGGAGAGGATCTGAAGAGGCATTTGGTTTGAGAGAGAGAGGTGTAGAGAGCTAGAAACAGAGAGGTGAAGAGGTAGAGCAGAGACAAACAGACCAACTTTGATTGAAAGAGCAGAGGAGTGGACGTTGCTTTCCCCATAAAATTTCCATCAGTTTGCTCTCCCCTTGATTTATATTCCTCTGTTCTTTATTCTATTCATTAAAAAACATAGGAAGAACCCCACATTTTAACTGCTTTGTGCCTTTGTATTTAGTTGCCCAAATTGCCCCTGGATTGGGTTTAACTTTGAAAGGCTATATATGTGAATGCATTGTTGCATTCCCAAATCACAATTTACAACATTCTTAATGATGATTCATAATTCGACATTTGGACTTTTGATCCTTGGGACTTGGTTCTTGGAGGGCCATGATGAAGAATAAGTTGAACAACCATCATATCACGAAAGATAAATAAAAAGTGCCCTTTGCTTTAAGAGTAATAAAAATCGAGTTTCTTTCATAATCAGCAAGGTAGGCTTGATTTGGGCACAAATTTTGATTTGGTTTATACTTTATACACTACACAACAAGTGGTGGTCATGGTAACACAAATCTGAAGTGAAACACAACAAGAAGAGTAACCATATATCTCTCGCTACCTTTTATATTCTTATTTTGATTCCATTCAATTTCAACCCCATCTCATTCTGATACTCGTGCTCCCATCTCTTATTTCCCGGCGGGTGCACTCTTCTTTACTTGTGCCTCTATATCATTTTTGAGTATCTTGACGACCTTCTCAAACTCCTTGAAATCTGTACTGAGCTTATGGAGTTGGCAATTTCCAACGATTTCCTTTGAACTAGGTGCACTGTGGAATTCTTCTTTTAAATCATTAAATTCTTTCCAACACTTCATAATTTCTTTATTGGAGGGCTCTAACATCATGTGAATGATAGCCTGCCAATAGTTTCAACGACATTAGATATAATATACATATATATAGATACTGGTTCATGTTTAATTCAGGACCAGTTAGACTTTATTGGTTTTGGTTCCATGTTTAATTTTGGTCTCACAATGTCATTCCATATGGGAGTTGATTGGTTGCCAAGAAAAGTACAAGGAAAAGTACTTTTTTCATACCTTGTAGAGAGGACGCCTTGCATCTGAAATCTCTTCATGTCTCAAGCATTCGCGGTGGAGCGCCTCCTTAAAATCTCCCTGCAGGGCATCACATCAATCATCATAACCAGAAACGACTGCACAAAAAATTTGATAAGAAGAACAGTACATTTTCCTAATTGGAAGGTTGGAAGTAAATTGTAAGCACCTTGTATATAAGCATTTCCACTAGTAACATGTCAATTTCATATGCTTCCTGGCTTTTGCCTTCTTCGCGCGCCTTTGATATTGCTTTCTCTAATATTTCCACTGCCTTGGCTTCTTGTCCAGTCATTTCCAGCTTTGCAATAACGGACTTTCACAAAAAAAACAGAAAAATGGGAAGTAATCTCAAACATCTTATAAAACAGAGGAATGAAATCTAGCTATCTAGGTGGATATCATGTTTTACATGTTGTCAAATTGTAAATAAGGGCCACAAATTCAGATATGATTTCAGTCAATTAACGGTCTATTTACAATCTGACAACGTAATATGGCAACCGAAAATTAATCATGCCTGGAATGTATTGAGGTGCCTAACCTGTAGTTTCTTGTAATCAGGGTGCTTCTCTTGAAGGTGAGTCTTCAACTCACATTCTGCTACATCCACTGCTGATTTGTCTGCTCGAGCTTCGTGACACTCGAGCAATCTCTGCAAGGTCAGCTGCCCCCCATGGAGCAATGCAATGGACATGGACCTCGTAAGGTAAGGGGCCTGAGGGGCCTGACGCTCCTCCTTTCTCAAAACCTCGCGATATATGTAAACCCCTGCAACATAAATGCTGGCAACAACCGCTGTCGCCACTGCTCCCATTGCTCCATATTTAGTTCTCACGCTGAAATTTCTAAAAAAGTTCACCATTGGTTGTTATGCTGAAGATTTTATTGGTTTATGTATATGTCGAGGATCAAAACTGGTGTAATGTAGGACAAGAAACGATATTGGTACCATGTGATGGCAAGTTATTTAGAAAAAGGTGAAACAAGGAAGCTAGGCTGTGATTGATACTTGTGAAAAGATATCAAGTGATTCTGATTTCAGTGGGCCAAAAAACTGATGCGTTTTCAGGCTGTCAGAGAGGTTCATTCTTCTCCTAGATATGAAGCAAAAACTTCTTCCTATGTTCTAAGCAAAGCATATTTCCAATTACTAGTTATTCATTTGAAAAAGAAAGGGAAAAACAAAAAAAAGATATGTCTCGCAACAGTGATCAGATGACTAGCATGTGAGGTGTTGTATACAACGGTTGTATAATTATCCAAGGCCTGGCCTACATATCGAAAAGATTAGAGAGACTATGTATATGTAATGCAGCTTCTAGACTACTGTAAGAACTGCTGTTTCTTTCTGGAAAATTCTTCCTTACACTCAAGCATGTGTTACACATTTTACTTTTCCGTATGTGTACAAAGTACAATTGGTCGAATTTTGCCAGAAATGAAAATTCTGTTCTTCAAAAGACATGAAAGTACTGATGCCTTGCCTTAATGACCAAACTGATCCCTTACTTCAGTAATATTCCTGAAATGCTCCTTATTTTCAGTCCTTGCCACAGTTCAGATTATGACCAATAAATACCAGTACTACAATTTACTTGTCTATCAATTATTAATTGTTTATCCCCAAAAGCACAAATCTACTTCATGGATTCTGCACTTTGTCTCCAGTATGGTGCTCTCCCCACTACAACTCTATGCATCCCTTCGACCCTGAGTCTCAAGGCCAGGGTACCAATTAGGCCTCATTCCAGTTGCAACCCTTCTTCTTTTTCACTTTCTTCTAATGTTTCAACACGCCGCGCCCCTCCAGGGCATGCCTTCAGTCCTGTGATTTGTGGTCTTAACAGGTGGTCTAAACCTTCAACAGGTGACAAAGATGGTAACAAAATTGTGAGAGGCATGGGGGGTGCATCTGTGGTTTTGGCCTGTGTGCTTGGAATCATCAATTGCAGCTATAAGTTCTGCCCCAAAGCCATTGCAATTTGGGTCAGGGCGCCTGAAAAGCCGCAAACTTCTGGCATGTTGTACCCGAAGAGCGCAAAGGATGTACTGAATTCTTTGTTGATGGTGAATGAAAATGTAGCATCATCTAGACGAAAGCATTTCTTTACGAACCTCAAGCACCCCCCAGAGCCTTCCATGGAGGATTGTGAAAATCTTAAGGTTCTAGTCTTTGACCTCTACACACAGTAACTAAACTTACTCTCTGCTTTTAACTTATATAGAAATGTAACTACAATGACAGAACTAAAGGTTTGTACTAATTTAGTGTCATGTCACAACATAATCTTCATTTTGGTCTGCAAGAAAGAATAGTACAATGGGAGAGCTTTAAGGCCCTTAACTTTTTTATTTCATAAAAAATATATGTGGAGGTGCTAAATTTAAAACTTGGTCACCAACAAAACACTGTGGTAACATTGATTTAAATAGCAACAGTGAAGTATGCACAACCCACAGACACTTGATTAGGACCACTCAAGGTTACTTCAACTTTGATCTTAGATTCTTATAAATGCAGTAAGAAAAACCATCTTAGATAGCTCAAACTGCAGTTTTTTTTCTTGGCTGGGAAAACCAATACAGTTCTAATAGAGTCAACTAATTCAGTTGACCAAACAAGTTTTTTGCCCTTGTTAATTCCAAGTTAAGATGTTAGAACTTTTCACCTTTAAATCTTTAATTCTTGAAATGTAGCCATGATGTGCTTAGTAATTTTTGTGGCATAGTGTGTACCTACTAATTTTAGTACTATTATGGTTGCAGATTGAAGCAGCAGTGCTAATCAAATCTGGAAAGGGTGATAAAGCTGCGGCACAACTGCGAGAAATATACAATACCATGGTTCAGGAAAAAAAATTGGAGTCAGCATACAATGTGGAGATGGCTTTGGTAACCATTCTCATTTTCCAGGTTTGTTCTTCCCTGACTCATGGACATTTGATGCTTTACTTGTTTCAGTTTTTTAATCACAAAAGACGAACACTGAGTATCCCAATATTTGAATGTGTGTTTCAAATTGATAATATGATAACAAAACATGTCAGACTCTTTGCAAGAAGATTATTAGGACAAATTGCTGCCTAAGCATTCATGTTTATTCCTCAATATTGACCCTTCATGTTATAATTTGAGCTAATACATAATAGTCGAGTTATACAGGGAAAATACAGAGAAGCTTTAGAATGTGATTGTCTCTCAGGGAGTTCTAGCATCCCATCAGATGGGCGGGTTCATCTTTACAAGGTAATTCGTGATTCCATTAATTCCGCTTTCACAAAAGACTACATTACTTTCAATACTTAATCTTTTATAAGTATCCTATGTAAAAAGAAGGCTGGAACAAAATATATTTTTCCATGCCACCATATATTTTTAAAATTGTACATGTGGTCACGAAAAAAACGTATCTATGTCATATATGATCTCATTTTTGTCATTGTCCCCATTTATCATTATTTTGAGCGTTAAAAAATATTTCTCAATTAGATCCGTCATATGAATTAAAGAAGAATAATGAAACAAATAAGAAGATAACAACAAAGAAGAGCGAGAGGGAAGAGAAATTGAAATGTTACTTTCTGTCTAATATGCACTTTCAAGTCCTATATTACCCTTCAAATTTTTGGTCATGTGAGGTGTGCATTTTACGTCTATCATAATAGTGACTAGATGACTAAATAATTAAATCAACTTGAAGTTAATTAACAAATTAACAAAGAAAAGGGGGGGTTTTGCAAGATATTATACCCACTTTACTCGTAAAAAGAAAAGAAGTAAAGAAGGAAAGAATTTTGTGATTGGGTTTTACTTTCCAATATTGCAGGCTATTATACACACTATGTTGGATCAAAATAAAGAAGCTAAGGAATGCTGGGAAACATTCATCAACTTTCTTGACGATGATGGGCCAGGCTCGATTCAATCCTCTGATGTTATATCTTCCTCCTCCAAGTCTGTGCACACTCAGCGTCGGCAATTCCGTTAACAATCACGACATGCTTATGCTGCTGTGCTGGACTAAACTATTTTATCATCTAATATTGTACCCGACTTTATTCCTCTAGTTTGCTACACAGTTGTTTCAATTTCGTTATCGTTATTTCAATTTTTTCATTCAAGTTCTCATAGTTTTAAAATTATTTCAATTAAATTCAAAATTAGATTTCCGTCAAATTTCTATTTGATAGAATCATATATAATTATAATTGCAGTTGATTACTTTAATATGATGTTCGAGAAGTAACAAATAATGTCTCATCCGAAAGTTTAGTTAAACCATGAAGTTAGATGATCGTTTAGCTAAACTTTGACTGCAATATTTATATGATAGTTAATTACTTATGTCGTTATGTGGATCATATATCTCATGCATGTGTAAGAGATTCGAAGACAAATCATGGGAAAATAAGGCTAGCAAGTAATAACAACTAACCACTGTCAGAATTCATGTTGCTTCTTCAGCATCATACATATATATATATATTATGCAGATAGAGGACAAGTTTGAATGTTCCCCTCATAACATAAGTGTTGATGGATGGAGCTGATTGATCAGGCCCTGCAGTGCAGGTCACTCTGGGTTTGAACAAATTAACAAAAGCAGTGCATGAGGTTGAGCCTCAGTAGCCATGAGGTGCAGTGATCAACTGCCCAATAGAAGCCCACCACCTGGCCCAATACCACATGATGGGCTTAGCCCTTCTGTCCAACCCCTCTTACCAAATGTCAGCGCGACAATGTAAACATGTTGGTGACGATATAAGAAAACCCAAGTGCTGAGAATCCTGAGATCATTCCACCATTGTCTGAGGCCATATATAGAACTAATTAATTTGTGTAAAATGGAAATCTTTTGTGGGGTACGTGTCCAAGTCTAGCCCACGTGTACTGTCACTGCTTTTCTTTTCACTTGGCACGCCCAGATTGAGCTGAGTCATCATCCAAGCTTACGTGGAAACCTCAGTGAAAACAAAAAAAAGAGAAAAGAATTTGTGTTGTATAAATCAACTACCATTAATATTATAAAAAAATCCCATGTAAAATCCAAGAATGCTACATGCTGTCCCGAAAGATACTTGTATGAACAAAAAAGGAATATTACATGTATTATATGTAACTTACTTCTTTTAAATTTGCTTTTCATCCCACATCTTATATTTACAAATCAATAATACTATTCTTATCATTTTTTTATACCATATTTTTTATACTATTTTATGTGTCATTATTGGACTGGATATGATATTTTCTTATTTTTAAGGTTTTTATTTTTATTTTTTTAATATTCAATGTATGAATGCCATATAGATTGTCACATAAGATGGTATAAAATTATGGTACAAAATGTGGTAAATGTAGCATTATTGTTACATTTACCACATTTTTATACCATAATTTTATACCATCTTATGTGACAATCTATATGGCATTTATACATTGACACTAAAAATGTATGATTAATTAACTTAATTTAACCCATTAATTAATTTATTTTTGGGTAGTTATAAAAATGACATAAGATTCCCTTTACCAAAATCTCCATTTCCGTCAACATACCATGTTATCCAAATTACCAAATTAAGAAACCTGCACTGCTAGCTACTACAATGGCAATGGCAGTGGCACAGAGTTATGTATATTTATTTATTTTTTTTCACTTTCCTTCCCTACATGAGACACCACAGCTAGTGGTCGGAATAAATGGAGAGTATATAATAATATAAAGGTCTGTTTGACAGTGCTTTTAGAATTGCCAAAAGCGTTTTCAGATTAGTAAAAGCGCTTTTAAATTAGTAAAAGCGCTTTTAGTAGCGTTTGGCAGAAATATATATAAGTACTTCTGGGTTATAAAAGCGCTTTTAAAGAGTTTTTTGAAAAGCACCTAACATGTACTTTCATCAAAAAGCATTTCAAGTACTTTTGCATGAACTACTTAAAATTTTTATAAAAATTTGTATGTGCTTCTTTACAAAACCGCTTCTAGCAAAAGTGCTACTAAATAAAAGCACTTCTAAGAAACATTGCCAAACAGGCCCTAAAACAACTGAAGGATTTCAATTTTATACAAACATAACCATATATATATTTGGGCATATTTTCTTTTTTCTTTTTGGTAATAAATAATAATTAGTTTTTCCTTTTTCGTTTACTAAAAGAATCTATGTATGGCTTGCATGTTACATTATATTATTGCGAGTTTTACAACTTTTATTGATGAGTGATTTCACATTTTCTCCTTATTAATCAATGATAGTTAGATACATATCTAATTTTGTATTTTTTCATATTGTTAAATTTCAATTGACTAATAAGGAGAAATTGATCGCCTCCAAATATTATTCTTAAAAAATAATTTGATTAGTACGAGATCAACACAAAAAAGATTAGTATAAGATCTAAATTCAAATAACTAAACTTATTTTGTATTAGTTGAACTGTCTAATCTGTCATATCATTTCAATAAATAAAAGTTTTGATAATAATCTGTGTCTCTAGTTAAATATTGTACATATTTGGTTGAGTTCTAAGTGGGATCTAGCTAAGACAAAGATAGCCACCATAAGAAAATAGATACATAGCTTAATATTCTCATCACAGTCATGGTATATTTAAAGCTCGAACATCCAGTACACAATAATTTATCGTAAAGAGAGATAGATTGGATTAGGAATGGTCGGGTCGGTACGTGTATGTACGTGCATGGTTAATCAACAAGATGTTGATGATTTGATTTTGAGTGATGAGTCACCAACCGGGGCATGGAGAGTGGAGACCATTGCTAGTACAGAAAAACGACCTTACAATAATGTCGTACTCGTACCCCCCACTCCTGTCAGCAGCCTACGGCATTTGACATTGTAGCACGTGTACTGGTGATATGCCCTAGCCAGCTAACTAGAGGACTAAGGAAAGCCTGGAAAGGCACTCGATCATTAAAAAGGGAGACGACCATCATAAACAGTTAATTAAATGTTACAGTTTGGTTAGGCTGTTATAGTTTGTTAGATTGGATAGCTGGCCATATGATTGGCTACGATTGTCTTGTTAGTTAATTAAGACTTAATTAGTAACATAAATAATATCAATATACAGAAGATTTCTCTCTCTCTCTCTCTCTTTTACTTTTTCTCTGAGATTTTCTCTTCCATTTTCTCTTCTCACAAACACTCCAAGAATCTTAAAATTAATCATATGGGTTTTTCCAATAAAAGAAGGAATATGGTAATCTGTAGCAGCTGCAACAACAGCCCAATTTAGAGTGTCAATTGTCAATGTCATACGGATCACAATTATATATGACCAATTCAACTGAAAGCAAGAGACAAGCAGCTCATATATACCATAAAATTAAAATATATAGGAGGCTTTTAGATTAAAGCTCCTCACCCCTTGTTACTATTCAAGCACCCTACTCCAATATAAAAATCTTGGCTCCCATTTTCACTTTGCCCATTGGATCCATGTTGTATATGAATCTCAAGAATTCTCCCCCCTTTCTCTCTAAACCAAGATTATCATGTTAAATTTCACATTTGAAATTTTTTGAGAAAGTTTAATTAGAATATTGCAGCTGGGGTAATTAATTACGGACTGGGTTGATTTTATAGGAGCTAGATTTTGTATGTTTAAGTAATATCAAGGTCAATTAATGTCAAATAATTAGGCCATTAAATCTAATATTCCGAATATATAGGGCAATTATATCATGATCAATTAATGTCAAAGAATTGTCAATTGTCATACACTTATTATATTCATACCATACAATTCCTCATGATCATATATGTCTTAAATTCACACATGTTTCATGTGGGAATGTGTTCAGAAACCATAATTCAGCGATCAACAATTATTATATAAAAAAAAGCTAGCGTGGAGCAGCTGACGCCTTAGAGTTGAAGAATCGATATAATTAAAAAACGAAAACAGTAAACGGTAGGATTTAAACACATTGAAATTTGGTGTGTATCCGCAGTAGCAATATATGATTAATTGAACTGTACTACTTTTCCTCTGGTAGCTGGCTAGCTATAGAGTAATACAGTCGTAGACTAGGATAACTGCATCTCTATTATTTTTGTGTATATTCTGTAAAGAGTTAACGTCTAAGCCCCAATGAGGAGGGTCCTTGACAGTTCCACTACAGAGGGGGAGGGGGGGGTCTATTTCAGAGTGAGTAGTACGTATAGATAAGCCTTTCAAAAAGTCTGTATAAACCAAGGCAACCACCCATATGATGCAGGCACGCAGGCAGGCAGCCATATCTCACCTTCTTCATCACATCATTTCTCTCATTCAATATATATATATATATATGTGGCATGCATTATTGTTACAAAAAGAAGAGAATATTCCAGAGTGATGGGAGAGCGAATAGCTAGCTGCTACCTACCTACTACTCTACATTGACCATATAAACACAGCAGTTAAAATGGGTGTTCCATCGGATATATGCACGCCCCTATAGTATTCTAGATTAAAGAGATAAGTACTTGTGGCCCTCCCTTCATATATTTACACGTACCGTCAAAACTTAAAAAACAAACTGCAATTTAGTATCTTAACTATATATATATATATAGTAATGTTCTATTGTGAGGATTCCTCTTGTAGGGCTTATAAGAGTTATTTTATATCGATTTGAACCGTTTATTTTTTTATCTTCATTGATAGATCATCCTTGCAAAAAATTAGCCAAATCGGAAACCATTTACCTATTTAACTTTGACCAAATAAGTATACGGTTTCATAAAAAATATTTGGTTCGTCTATTTGTTTGGTCAAAGTTAAATAGGCAAACGGTTTCCGATTTGG
>QANT01000212.1:0-11784 GCA_003254885.1 Purshia tridentata
TGGTTTTATGGATAGAGAAAAAATAATGCTACAGAAGAGAATCTTGACCGTTCCCTTCTATGGAAGAAGGCACGTGAAGATGCTCAAGGGAACTTATCTGAGGAAGTACAACCGGTGGCCCAAGTCATTGTAAGCATATATTCTGACATGCACATGTGAAAATTTATTATCATTTTTGTTTATGTGCTGTCAATGAAAATTTATTATCATTCTCTTATATTTTATCATATTGGAAAGTAGATGTAGTTTAGTGGTTTTGGTTTCAAGTTTTTTGTTTTGGTGGACTTCTTGTTTATTATTAAATATTTTGTTAATAATTTTAAATTTTTTGTGAAGTGTAATTTGTCATGGACATGTGTGGCAGGACGAATTGTTGGATAAAAAGAAGCAAGGAGACTTGAAATTTGAGGGTGCAGTGGACATTCTAACAATGGCTTTGGAGACTCCAGAGCACGCTGGTAGGGTAAGAGGTGTCGGTGGGAATGTCAACCCTAGTACCTACTTTAATGTGCCCAAAAAACCTAGAGAAGTAGGCTTAAAGGATAAGCTGGTGGAGGCACTAAAAAAGGAGCGCGACGAGCTATTGGAACGAATTCAAATGTATGAGCAGGCCAAGGACGACAAGAAAGAACCTGTTATGCCAATTGTGGCTTCAGATAACAAGATGGTTTCAGATAAATCCAGTTGTCATAATGTGGGAAAGGTCAATGATGTAGATGTTGATATAAAAAGGAAGGACAAAAACATCAAAGACGTGGTGGATTTGGCTGGGACTAATGCAACTGACACAACAAAGGTAATGTGTGACTCTTTGTTAATATGCATGGTCTGGGATGATAAGGAATGGGATCTAAGATGCTAATATACTGATTTTAGCATTTTGAATAGCTCTTATCTAACTTTATTATGATAACTTGACTCCACTTTATGTATTTCCCCGATTTTCTGTGTTGGTTTGAAGATTTATATTAATATTAAGTTCGTATGTATATAATGGGGGTATGCAGTATGTTGATTTTGCCCTTTTCTCTAATCTTTTAAGCTCTTGGAAAAAACTAGGTGGTTTTCTTGTCTTTTTTAATTGTCTTGCATTCAGTAACATGCATTAGCAATATATGCAAGCTTATTCATGATACCCTTCAACTCTATTATGCAGACGTTAGTACTTAATTGTAAACTAGCTGTGGGAAGTCTTAGCAAGATTGTTGCATATGGTACAATTATTGATCTTGCATCTGAGACAGTGCATGGGGTTCCATTGGGTGAGGGCAACCTACGAGTTGCAATTGACCTTGCCCTTGATGCAGCGGCTTTGCTTCCTATTCCAGTCCGGGATGACTTAAAAACCGTTGGTGACGCTGTGGGAAGCCATGTCGCTTGGCCTAAAGAGCTTGTAGTTGGCTATATGGGGAAGGTATATATACCATTGTTCTCATAAGTCATTTGTTTACGAAAATGCATATGACTTTAATTGTTTGGTTTATTTAATTAAATAGATAGATAATATTCATTTTCTTTTTGGTTATTGAAGGAGAAGGTCATATGCAAAGAATTATTCACGAAGGATGCACCTGAGAAGCAAGTGCCGGCTAAGTGCAAACTATTGTATCTTTATGCCCAAGATTCAATGATGAAGAGTGGAAAAGCGATCACATCTGATATAGAAGAAGAAGTATTTGGGGAAACCAGGAGATTATTTATCCTGAGAGAGGATATAATTATCCTGATGGAGATGCAAGAACTGTCCGCGACATGTTTAGTTGTTTATATGAGGTAATTCAGCTGTTTGATTAAAAAGCATCGCATTATTTGTCTCATTTCTTTATTCTGATACAAATTTTTTTAATCCATTTGCCCTATTAGGTACTTGTATGATAAGCTGTGCGAATCGAACATGGTTGATATGGTTGGTTTCGTGGATCCAGCACGTGTTTCTGTTGGATTAGGGAACTCGGACCGACGATCAACCTACTTGGCTGATTGTTTTCAACAACAAAAAAGTGATCGTATCTTCTTAATGCCTTACAATTCTGGGTAAGAGTTTGTTTATCGATTTACTGAATTTCTTCATCCTTATTTATGCCTATCATTCATTATATGCTAATTATGGTGCTATCATTTGAAAGGTCTCACTGGTCTTTAACAATCATTACTGAAGATAAAGACATTGTGTATGTCATGGACCCTCTGCCCAAACAGACCCATGACCAGGGGTGGATGGATGTAGTCAACACGTGAGTTGGTTGTTTTTACATTATGAATAATTTACTGGGGCATAACTTACTGTGGTCTTTTGTTTTGTCAGTGCGATTCGACAATTTAATGGGGTAACGGGTAGACGATCTCGAAAAACACCACAATGGAAGCACCTAACAATAAGTATTTTTGTCATTCCTATTTAAAAGTTGTATGAATACGCACTAACTTTATATGCATTCCACTGTTTTTGGATTGTGTTTAGGGTCCTAAACAACCTGGAGGTGTCGAATGTGGATACTACGTCATGAGGTACATGAAGGAAATTATTGAGGATGCAAATCTTGGGTTTGTGAGCACGGTAATAACCCAAATCACCCTTACATGCATTGTTTTACCTAACTATGATAACTGTTTCAGCAACTTCATTAATTTTGGGATTTATGATATTAGCTAAGAAATTGGAATATGTTCTTGTGAGATTGCATGGACGCTATTTTACAAACTTCAATTGGTTGGCTGTATAATTGTTATTATTCTTTTTATTGGGCTGATACATGGTTGCTATTTAATTGATTGAGAATTGGTTGCTGAAAATATATTTCCTTTATCTTTCAGTGGAGCAGATCAAAGAACAAGCGTTGTAGCTATACATAAGACCAGATTGATGAAGTTCGAGTGGAATGGGGAGAATTTGTTAGCTTCAAGTATGTGTAGGCTGAAAGTTCATATGTGTGGCTGGATGTGCTATTTTTGTGAATATTCCAAAACTTTGATCAAGATATGTTTTCCATTTTGTAAAGGGGAATGGGAAAATTAGCTAGAAATGCATGTGTTGCCTTATACTTTTTTGTAAGAGGTAGCTGGCTGGTTTTTCTTTTGTAAAAATGGTCAAGTCTAGCTAGTTTAATTTTGAAAGGTGATGTTAGAGATGATGAGGTTCCCTAATTTATGTCCTAGATTGGAGATATTGAAATATAGGACAATTGAGAACTTTCTATTTTATTTGCAATGGATGGGTATAAGCAGGTATTGGCCACTACATAAATATGCAGTAAATATGAATGAATTTTACCAATTATATCCGTTTTCAACAAAATAAAACCGATCTCGAAAGGCTGTCATATATCACTAATTTCAAGACATATAAGATCAGTTCTTACCAAAATATATCATAAAAACCGATATCATAAATAAGCCAAATGGGCTTCTTGATGCACATATGACATCCTAAAATAGGCACTAACTGATATCTACTCTTTTTAATATACCAGTTTTGTAAATTAAACTAATATAATACACGTATAATATATCGTCTTTTATAAATAAAAACGATATAATACATGTAAAATATATCCGTTATGGGATTTTTTTCCCATTTAGAAACGTAAAAACTGATATCTACTCTTTTTATATATCAGTTTCATAAATCACACTAATATAATACATATATAATATATCATAACTTATAAATAAAAACGATATAATACATGTAAAATATATCCGTTATTGTGTTTTTTCCCATCTAGGAAAGTAAGAACTGATATAGTAAATAATTTTAATATCATAATATTACCACTTTATGATGTAATAACTTTGTTAGATATCGTTTTTAAACCGATATGTAAACTTGATTTAATATCATGCTTTCCTATATCGGTTTTTAGAAGGCTTTTATATCAGTGAATCACTAATATTGAATGGGGTATTTTGTAATAGTGTTGCCTCGACGTCCTTGGCTCGACCGCTCGACCGCTACAACCTGAGGGGAAAATTAAAACAACGACAAAGGATAAATCTAATGAGATAACTCAGTGAGTGGACATAAACCAAAATAAGCATTTATAAACCTTTACTTTCAAGTTCCTTAAAATTTCACAAACCTTCTTTGAAATCTTCCAGTTTTAAAATATTTCGTAAAAATCCACTGGTGAATCTCTGTAAATCAATATCTTTAAAATCCACTTTGAGATTTTCTAGAAATAAATATTTAAAATTAATCAAACTGACAAACATCAAACAGTACTGAAAGTTTATACTTTTTGAAATATTCTTATGAAACTGATGTAATAACAAAAACGCTCACCCAACAGTTACCCACCAAACCTGCTATACATGCGCAGGGCCCACGACCTGCCGTACACATGCAGGGCCAATAGCCTGCCGTACATGCGCATGGCTCACAACCTGCCATACGCATGCAGGGCCAATAATCCTGCCGTACATGTGCAGAGCCAGAGTCTGTCATACACATGCAGAGCCAATATACCTGCCATAGGTGCACGCAGGGCCACCCCCAAAGGGCTAGGCATCCCGACACATGGTCCAAAGCCTATGTGTGTGCCGTGCTGGGTCCCAAAAACCTATGAAAGCTGATAATCTGAAGGGTACTGCAAAGGGTGATTTGAAAATCCTTTTTCCATAAATTCCTTTTTACCCACAAAAACATATAAACTTTCTAATACTGTGAAATCATTATAAAATCCCTTTTTCGATAACCAAACTCGTAATATTTCAAGATACGAATAAACGACATATGTTTACTTGAGAAATCAAAACATCTCCAAGCACATCAAATCCATTTCCATGCTCAAGAATCGAATAATATTTCTCAATTAATAAACTCAATTAAAACTCAAATATAAATACGAATTAAATCATGAAATTCATAAAGAATTTATAAACAAAATTTAGGAAATGAAGTCCACTCACAGAGATAGCCTAGCTTTGGTCTCCGGCTAGATCGTCTCTGGGCTCGGGAACGTCGCCTAACACGAGAACGACAATACGTTAGAATACTATTTAATTTACGATCGTAAAAACACGTGCACATTCTAGGCCTTACGCTACAAAATTCTAAATTTAAATCCTAAACTCACTTATTTTCCTTCTTGACGCAACCCCAACACTACTAACTCATTTTTATCTCGTTAAACTCCTCCCAATAACCTTCATTACTACTCAATTCGACCGAGGGTCGTCTGGGGGTCGTTTCAACAACCAAAAAGTGTCCAATTTCACCTCAAAGTCACCATTTCTCCGATTTTCTTCAAATTAACTATTCTAAACCTCAATGGATCGTTCCTAAAGGTGAAAGTCATGCTCAATTGCCATTAAATCATCATAAACACCTTAGATTTCTAGAAATCTCGAAATGGGCATAAGCACCAACAATCAAACTTCCAATTTCCTCAATAATTTCCCAAATTTTTTGTTCCAAACTTCGATTAGAGGTTTCTAATTACGGAAATTACCCAAAATGTTCCACATTTTGATTCAATTTCATAGACCCAAGCTAAACCCGAAAATGGCCTCTTGTTGTATGTTTTATTAGAGCCAAAATAAAGTGTTAAAATCAGAGCTCTAATTTACTCGCAAGTGCACGAGTCGCGAAGTAGCAAAGCATGCAAATAATGAGGTCGATCCATCAGAGAAGAGTATTGATGTGTAGATTACTACCTTAACTAATTCCAATTAAACCAAACACTACCCACACACACAATTAGGGGTTTTGAAAAGGTTTAGTAACTAATAAAAATAACGTGCAAGAAGTAGACAGAAATTAATATATTTAAAACACTAGGGTTCATATTACACCACTAGCACACTACCTTACACTCTTATGGAGTCCATCCAATCAATAACATGTATGTTAATAAAGTTTGACTACCAAAAGCTTTGGCTATTTCCTTTTGGCGTTATACCTTCCTTATGCATGTACTAAGAGCTTATCGGGCCTACCCTAGCAAGTTAACGTGCATGTTCCTAGATAAACTAGGGCAATCACCCATGCAAGAGTCATTAAGTTCTATGAAGATGTCAAACACATAGACCACCTATCCAAAACAATGTACACAGTGCAAATCTATGATCCCTTCACCCAAAGATAGGTTCTTAGGCTATCTCCCTGCTGCCTATTGAAATTATCATCCTTTTGAGCGTATTTAATTTCACAAAATAATCTAGATGCATTTAACCTAAGGTGATCAGTCAAAGGTGCCACACAAATAGAATCAATTTAAACAGAGATCCAAGATTTATGAACAAACATGTATTGAAATTCAACAATCCATAAGAAAATTAGGTAGCATGACTAGGGCTTCATCCTAGCCCTAGCTGTAAGTTTAGCTCGACATACTTAACAATAAACTTAAAAGCATAATTAAAACTAAAGCAAATAGAGAAGGAGAAAGGAAAGCAAGCCGTGGGCAGCAAGGTGTAGCAGCGGCACAAGGCAGCAGGCGGCGGCGCTAGGCTTGGCTCTCCTTCTTTGGCGGCGGCTGGTGGTGCACGGCGGCAAGGCAGCAGCTCCTCTCCCTTGGGCGGCGTCGGCAAGGCCTTGGCAAGGCCAAGCTTCCTCTTCTCTTGGCTGGCCGAATTCCCCTCTCTTCTCTCTCTCTAACTTCTGAATTTTTGTGCAAAAGCCAATCCCCCAATTCTGAAGTATAATGGGGTTTATATAGGGAGGCTTTCCTTGGAGAAGAGGGAAAAGGAAATCACTAAAAATCAGGTTTTGGAGGCTAGGGTTTTGGGGCAACCCTAGGGCCTTGGCCCATAAGCACATGCGGCTGCCCCTAGGGTTTTTAATCGCTTGGGCTTGCGGCAGTTAAGCCCATGCTCCCTTGCGCATGCTTCTTGGGTGATCCACTTCACTCTTGGCCCAACTGACTTCATAAAAGGTGGCCCACTACTCTTTGGAAGCTTCTAGAACACTTTCCTTCATGTTCTCCAATTCCCCTACGAAATGATTTCACTAGGGTTTTGTTTTCCTAGTCCCACTAGGGTTTTGTTTTCCTAGTCCCACTAGGATTTAGTTTTCCTAGTTCAACTAGGATTTCTCATTTCTGGCCCTGGACGTTGATGGTTTTCCGGACTTGGCTAGGATTCCTTGTTTGAGTAGGATTTCAGCTTTCCTAGTTCCATCAGGATTTCATCCGTTTAATGTCTGAAAATAGCTCTTTTGGCTTCTTTTTCCTCATTTGCTCCAAAATACCTACAAAACACTAAAATAAAACAAAAACACACAAAATGCCAAGTTCTAGCATTCTAGGTTAAGGAGTTAGCATACGAAAGTGTGCAGAAATGCACACTTAACACCTCTAATCCCCAAAATTCAATTCTATGCAAACTCTCAAAATTAAACTACCAAACTAAAGGGGAAAGGAAGACCATGAAAAGGGGAAGAAAACCCACCTAAAATCACGATAAACAAAGGCGGGGAGTGACCGGAATTGACGAACAAGTGGTAGCGGGCTGGGTGTTTTTCTGACGTGATTTCTTGCTAGAAAGGGGCTGGCCGGTGTGGGGGAGCTCAGGGGAAGACGGCCGGCGGCTGGAGAGTGGTTCTCGACCGGTCTCAGCGTGCTATGTCACCGGAAGTGAACCAAGCTCCATGGCAGCAGCCACGCGCACACAGGGAGGAGGAAGAGATCACGAGAGAGAGAAGAGGAAGGGCTGGGGGGCGACGTGAGGTCGCTGGCCGGTGACTGGCGACATCACCGGTGGCCTGGGTGGATGGTCGCGCACAAGAGGAGAGGGAGAAGGGAAGTTCACGGGCTGGGGAGTGCTCTCTGCGCGTGGAGAAGAAGAAGGAAGAGAAATAGAGAGAGAGGAATATTCCAGAATTTTCTGGAATATTAAATGCCATTTCCTCAAACTTACAAGTTGCCCTTCACTTTGAACCCCCATATTTCTCAAACCGTAACGCCAAACGACGCATGCTACGTGTCTAAGAATTTGTGGAGTCGAGCTCTACGCAACCATGTCAAAGTCAACTCTGAAATTTGGGTAATTCAAAAAGTCAACTTTGGGTCTCTTCTCACGTTCCTAACTTTCTAACCGGGGCTCTAAATAACCCATGCCGTGTGTCAATGAACTCATGAGCTCAAGACCTTCCTAACAGACCCAAGGTCAAAGCTAAAATCTTACTAGAACCAAAAGTCAACTTTGGGCCCTATTATAATGTACTTAAAAAGGTATGGGTCGTTACATCCTGCGCATGTATGGCAGGTTCGGTAGGTAACTGTTTGGGTGAGCGTTTTTATTATTATATCAGTTTCACAAAAATGTTTCAATGGGTATAAACTTTCGGTTCTGATTTGATGTTTGTCAGCTGGATTAGTTTTATTTATTTTTCCTAGAAAAATCTCAAAGTGGATTTTAAGATATTGATTTACTTATAGTCACTAGTGGATTTTTACGAAATGTTTTAAAACTGGGGGATTTTAAAGAAAGACGTGAGGTCTTTGTGCCCAACTATTTCTTTAGTTTACTGTAGTAACGGATTTTTATAATTTTAGTTAAATATTTCTTATCTTCATCCACTCACTGAGTCGTCTCACTAATTTTATCCTTATTGTTGTTTTAAATTTTCCCTCCGGTTGTAGCGGTCGACCGGTCGAGCCAAAGACATCGAGGCACTCTTGTGAAGTTGTGAAATTGTAAGAACTAGTTCTCTTTGTATTTTATTTTCTTTAGTAAATTCTGTAGTACCGCTATGTTATTCAAGTGAATACTTAATTAATTGGTTTTGAAATTTGGGTAGGAGACCCTTTGGTTGTGGTAGAGGAGCTGTTGTGTTTAGAAGTGCTTTTGTAGGTCTTCTTGGAGAAAGGGTTAGTCCAATTTTAGGGGAGGTTCTGCAGAATTTTCGGTAGGATTTTCCTTGATATTGGATTCCCGCAGGACCACTTCGAGTTTCAAGGTGGAAATTGGGGTCGGTCCTGTCAATTTGGTATCAGAGCATAGGTTTAGGATTCTTCTAGCTTTGCACAGAGTGTGCATCCTTGTTTCTAAGAATTTCCTGGCTTTCTTATAGGAATTATGCCTCCTCGACGTGGCCGACCGTCGGAGGACCACCATAGGGTTAATGAAGGTGCAGCCGAGACTGCACAAGGTTTCGCTCAATCCTTGGATCGATTAGTTGAAGCGATGAAAAATGTAGTACGTACACGTGGACCTACAGAAGGGGATTATAGTATTGAACGAGCCCATAGACTTGGGGCTACAGTCTTTAAAGGGACAACTGATCCTGGAGTAGCTAACGACTGGATAGTGAGACTAGAAAGACTTTTTGAGGTCATGAGGTGTCCAGATGAAGAAAAGATAGTATTGGCCCCATTTTTACTTGACGGTGATGCTTATTTTGGGTGGGAATCGAAAAAGCAAGGCTGACCACTGATGAGATTACTTGGGATAAGTTTAGAAGTGCTTTTTATGAACAGTATTATTCCAGAGTGTACTGTGATGAAAAAAAAAAAGGTAGAATTTCAGAGGTTGAAACAGGGATTCATGACAGTGACAGAGTATGAGAGGAAATTTATAGAGCTTTCTAGATTTTGCCCGCATCTTGTGGCGGATGAGAGAGAAAAGTGCTCTTGATTTGAGGATGGTTTAAAAGA
Source organism: Purshia tridentata (assembly GCA_003254885.1). NCBI lineage: Eukaryota > Viridiplantae > Streptophyta > Magnoliopsida > Rosales > Rosaceae > Purshia > Purshia tridentata. The sequence continues at coordinate 9,597 of QANT01000212.1, forward strand.
AGAAATTCGTACGTTGCAGCTGCTATGCATACCAATTACTCTAGCCTAAGAAAGGCTGCCTTGAAAGTGGGGAGGTCCTTTGCAGTAGGAAATAGAGGTAGGATGAGACACCGCCATCATTAGAGCACAATAGTAGGTAGTCCTAATCAAGGACCATCCAAAAAGAGCAGCTTCAGTTGTAGTTCTTCTGGGAGTGGTGGATTCCGAAGTTACAACATGATGTGGGTGGTAGGGAAGGCTCAGGACGTAGTCACCAATTTGGAAATCAGTCCATCATTGGCAGTGTCAGTATCTCAAATTTCTCAGAAAGACAGCGATTCACTAGAGCTGGTGCCCACAGATATCCGGTTTGTGAGACTTACAACAGGCGTCATGAAGGGCCTTGCCTAATAGGTACTATGGAAGGATGCTTCCATTATAGGAAGGACTGCCCGATGTTGTACCATGGAGAAGGTGAAGCTTCTAGATTAGCTACACGTATGAAGCAAACTTTTGGGGCTCAGAGTTATAGCCACGGAGCGACACAGAATGGGGATGGTACAAGTAGTAGTGGCGCTCAGTCTAGTCACTCCGTTAGAGGCGGTAGACAACAAAGAGGATGTTCTAGAGCTCCAAGTAGAGTCTTTACCATGACCCAGCAGCGGGCATCAGTTTCTCCAGACGTCATTTTAGGTACGTGATCTAGTTTGGGTGAAAGGCCCATAGTTTGTTAGTTACAAACTTTATGATTCCACATAGACTTGCTCCGGTTGTTGTTTGAGAAATTTATATACACTTTGAGGCCAATTGGAGAATTTAGTAGGATTCTAAATAATAGTTTTTGGGGAGATAAGTGTGATATCGATTATGAAATAGTAAGGGAGGCTAATGGAAATTCTAATTAGGATGGAATGGAGGAAATGATTGAGAATAAAAGTGATTAAGTGATTGAAGAGAAAGAATTTAAGATAATGGACTTATGTAAGAATATCTCATTTCTAGTCGGAGTGTACTAGATGGCGTAGTTTAGTGGGGAAACAGTGTGCGAGGAAAGGAACACTAAGGGAGGTTTGAGGAGAATATCTTATTATAATTAAGCTGGGATTTTTAATCAGAGTAGCGCAGCGAAAGCGTGGTGGCTTATAGTCTAAGAAAAGCAAAGAAAGAAATTAGAGAATTTGAGAACTAGATTACCACCACGTGTGTAAAATTTCGAGGACGAAATTTTCTAACAGGGGGATATTGTAACGACCCGTACCTTCCTAAGTGAATTTTAATAGGGCCCAGAGTTGACTTTTACTTCGAGTGGGATTTTAATTTTGACCTTGGGTCCGTTAGGAAGGTCTTAAGCTCACGAGTTTGTCGACACGCGACATGGGTCGTTTAGAGCTACAGTTAGAAAGTTAAGAACGTGATAAAAGACCCCAAGGTTGACTTTTTAAATTACTCGGATTTCGACATGGTTGCGTAGAGCTTGACTTCACGAGTTCGTAGACAAGTAGCATGCGTCGTTTGGAGTTATGATTTGAGAAATACGGAGGTTTAAAGTGAGGGGAAAACTTGTAATTATGTTAAGTGGGTCTTAATTCCAGAAAATTTTGGAATCCCCTCCCCCCTTTTATTTCTCTCTCCTCTCCCCCCCCCCCCAATGCGGAGAAGACACAGCCCAGCCCGACATCTTCTTCTTCTTCTTCCTCTCTCCCCTGCGCGATGCCTTGCCCCTTTTCCGCCCACCCAGACGCACCAGCGACTCCCCCCAGCCGACGGCCAGTGACCCCAGCCTCTCCTCCCGTCGACCCAGCCCTCTCTCTCTCCTCTCTCTCCTTTCTTCTCACCCGCTTGTGACTGGAGCTTTAAGCTCCGGCCACCTCCCGCGTTGCCAGGCAGCGGGAACTGGCAGGAAAGTTTCCCCAGGCGCCGGCCGTCTTCCCCTGAGCTCCCCCATGCCGGCCAGCCCCTTTCCAGTGAGAAATCATGCTGGAAAGCACCCAGCCCGTAACCACCTTGTTCGTCGATTCCAGTAGCTTCCGGCCTCCGATTACCTCAATTTAAGGCGACACTCCCGAGTCCAAAGACTATCCAGCCGGAGATCAAAGCTAGGCTATCTTTGTGAGTGGACACTTGTTTATAAATTTCATGATTTAATTTATATTTATATTTTGATTTTTAATTGAGTTTTATTAATTGAGAAATATTATTTGGTTCTTGA
>QANT01000213.1:0-21832 GCA_003254885.1 Purshia tridentata
TATGTACAGCTTCTGCCCATAGGTAATATGGCATGCTTTTCTCATGAAGCATTGCCTTTGCCATCTCCACCACAGTTCTATTCTTCCTCTCAACCACTCCATTATGTTGAGGAGTATATCCCACGGTGAGCTGCCTTTGGATGCCTTCTGTTTCACAGAATTTTGTAAATTATGCAGATAAAAATTCACCACCTCGGTCACTTCTCAAACTCTTTATTTTAAACCCACTTTGTAGCTCAGCCATTGCCTTAAACTTCTTGAAACAAATGAATGCTTCTGACTTGTACCGCAAGAAATAGACCCAGTTCATTCTGGTACAGTCATCCACCAGTAACATGAAGTATTTATTTCCTGCCATAGATTCAGTCTGCATAGGCCCACACAAGTCTATATGTATCAACTCCAGTGGGTGCTTTGCTCTCCAAGCCTTTTCCTTAGAGAAACTGTCTCTATGTTGCTTCCCTAACTGACATCCTTCACACACTTCTTCACAGTCATCTAGGCTTGGCAGACCATGCACCATGTCCCTATCCTTTAACTCCTTTAGCCTTTTGAAATGTAAATGCCCATATCTTCTATGCCAAATCTTCATGCTGTGAATGACACTTGTCTTTAACACCAGTTGATCATTTGGTACTAAGGATAGAGGATAGCACCTGTTTCCTTTGACCTTAACGCTGAGTACCAAATTCTCTAGTGTTGGACCATCAAATACATTGCATTCTCCACCTCCGAAGAGTAGATAGTAGACGTGCTCATCCATCTGTCCAACACTAAGTAGATTCTCCTTTAAGCTTGGTAAATACATGACTTCTCTTATGTATTTTCTCCCTTTACTGGTTTCAATTACCAGAGAACCCTTTCCAGCTACACTCTCAAGAACTCCATTCGGCATTTGTACCTTCCCAGCTATATTAGTAGTCACATCTATCAGTAGACTTACATCCCCTGTCATATGATTCCTGCATCCACTGTCAATATACCAATCACCATTGACTTTGGGTTTGTTAATTGCACTGTTAGCAAAGAACAGGTTTCCTGAGACCTCTAGCTGATTAGCACAGTTTGCCTTCTGAATGAAATTTCCAGCAGGGCATTCCCTAGCCCAATGTCCAAATTTGTCACAGTTGTGACACTTTGATTTCCCTTTATATCTACATTCTCCAAAGTGAAATTTAGAGCAGACTTTACACTGTGGCTTTGCATTTTCTTGACTTCCAGCTTGTGGAGGATGCACAAACTGTGAGGAGCTACCATTCCTCTGCTGAAATCTGGGTTTTGACTCCCACTTCTTGCCTTTTGAGAGCCAATTCTTCTGTATGTTGCTTCTATTCTGCATATTGTTTTTGTTCTGCATCCTGGGATTCACAGTCAGTGATGAGAATGCTTTCTCAGTTGTATCTTCTGAGTGCAAATCAAGCCTTTGTTCCTGACTTTTCAGAATAGCAATCACCTCCTGTAGCTCAACTGATCTTAAATCCTTAGTGTTCTCTATCACTAAGCAAATAGAATCATAGACCCTTGTTAAGCTAATTAGGACTTTCTGCACCATTCCTTCATTAGAGAGTATTTCTCCAAACGTTTTCATTTGGTTTATCAGCTCGTTTAATCTTGTTAGATAAGCTGATAATGATTCATCATCTCTCATCCTAGTATACTCGAATTCACGCCTCAGATTTTGTAATTTCACAGATCTCACCTGATCACCACCATGATATTCCTTGAATAGCAACTCCCAAGCTGCCTTTGCTGAATTTGCATTTGCTATTCTCGGAAAGATCTGGTCGAAAACTGCATTTTGAATAATTCCTAGAGCATTTGCATCCCTCATGTAGAGCTCTGTCATCTGATCATCATCATCATCATCAGGTTCATCTTCCTCGAGTATCTTCTTCTTCTTCTTCGATTTAGGAACTGTGACCCCTTGCTCTACCAACTTCCACAAACCGTGTGATTTGAAGATGGTCACCATTTTTATTCTCCTGAACTCGTAGTTCTCGCCGGAGAAGATTGGTGTTCTTACATCTGCACTCCTCGATCCTGCCATCGTCGCCGGAAACTGAGTTGAGTCGCCGGAATCTGGGTTAAGCAGAGCTTTGTTTGAGCTCTGGTGAGGTTTCCGATGATTGCCGAGTAAGCTGGATTAGCTTCAGCTACTCAAAACCGGTCTATCAGCCGATTTTTCACAGGATTACTCACAGATTTAGATCCAACCTGGCTGTGAGGCCATGATAGTGTTTATGGATTTCTTAGATGGTTTTTTGCGTTTCTTTTTGGAAGAAGAAAGGATAGTAACAGAAAGAATATTTTGTTGTGCACACTCTGATTGGAATTCAGAGGAATGTTTCTATATATGAAGCATGATCCTTTTTCATAGGGTCACACAATTTCTGTACACAGTACACGTGGCCTTCTTTCACTTAGGACCACAATTACACAAAGGCATATTCTTAGCCTCATCACTCTCTTACACTTGACATTTTCTAGTCTGAGAGGATACACAAATTAAGCACAACTAATCATTCTATAACCATAAATAAATCAAAGTTTATAATTCAACACCAACCAATTTTATGTAATATGTGAAGTTGTAATAGCAGTTCTACATATATAGGTAAGACAAGGTTAGGTAAAAAGTTACATTAACAATTAGATACCAGAGCACCAGTTTTTTCAATCATGCTTCAATATATAGGTACAAAAAACAAGTATACTAGGTCATGAGGCTTGGTCCATAACTGCCAATTGCTAAGCGTCTTTTCTCTGTGAAACATACATGGGTTCATTTTTTCATCTCTTATAGCATCTATTAATAAGATTGTTATTCACCAAAGTCCATTGTTTGACATCAGACAAAAAATAAATGTATAAATATTTATATAAATACATATAGCATCTGTTATAACTCACCCGGTGCATGGCTTCTGCAAATAATCTTCAAGCATCTTGAAGGTCGCTTCATCTTCAGAACTTAAATATTCAGCCACTTTTGATTTTGATAGGTTTATTGGGGACTCCTCAATTAAAACTCTTTTTGTGATCTTCGTGCACAATCACATCTTTTGCGCCTTGCCTAGTTGCTGCAAGCCGTAGGACTTCAAATTCTTGTGGCACTGTGTACTTGTGATTCTCAACTACAATCACATCTCTTGTGCCTTTCTTATTTTGTGCAGCCTCTACAACATCTAAATTTTCTTCTTTTTTTTTTGCTCTTGACGTTGTTGGATTGTCTATCTCAAAGTCAGAATCATATTCAAGTTTTCGTTTCCACACTTCTTTGACATTAGAAACACATATCCCTCCTTTGTTTACGTTTGAATGATTATCCACCATAGCGGTCGCTCTCTTTGACACCTTCAATTTTTTAGGAGGCTCGCAATCGTAGTCTTCTAGAATTTTTTTTTTCCTGTCCTTTTGTTTGATCCCTTTGATCATGGATCGCTCTGATGGTACATCAATAACTACTTCATTCTTACATAGTTTTTCCAATTCCAAACGTAGAGCTTGATTCTCAATTTTTAATGCAGTTACATCGACATGAGACTTAGATAATACAGTTTCACCAATATTTATCGACTCTTCAAGAATAGCAACAGCTACTTCTGCCTTCTCACACTTTATTGCTTTGTCAGACAACTCAGACTTCAGCTTCTCATTTTCGTTCACTAGTAGCTTCACTTTCACTCCCAACTCATTTTTTTGAGTTATCATTTCAGACATCTCAGACTTTAATTTTTCATTTTCTTTCCCTAGCAGCTCCACTGTCTTCCCCAAGTTCTCGGGTCTATTATCGCTATTATAATCTTCCAAATCTTCTATTGGGAAAAGTTTCCAATTGGGCATGTCACCCAACAACCTGTTAGATTTACATGTTGGGTGATTGCCATTAGCTAGGTTCTTTGACAAAGTGGACACATGAGTGCACTCGGAATCCATTATTTTCTCTGACAATGGTGTGGATCCATCAATGGAAAGCCTAGAATGAACTTTTTCACTGTCTGGTGTATCAGGAACCTCATACTCATATTCATCTTCATCGTCATATGGCTGCAACATTAAATTACCATTAATACATAACAAGAGTATTTATAATAGACAAAAATTTAAAATTTCTTTCATATGGTACATTCCAAAAAAATTAATACAGAACCTTCATGGTTGTTAAGTCAATATAGTCCAATCGGTCATGTAGGTCATTCAGATTCTATCGTACAAACTTAGGAATCATGCGATCCCTTCCCTCAATCAGCTTAAGAATTTGCGTTTTATCGCATAACCATATCTAGTAACACCAAACAAATGTAATTAGCATTATAGGATTCCACTAAACAAGTTGGTATATATAAAATGAAGTACACTTACTGGTAATGCAGCAACGCATCCGGTTACAGACTCTGGCTGGATGGCCTCATTTGCAAGTGACGTCTCCAAAAACTCTGCAACTGCATTCGCCCAGTTATACTTTGTCATCTGACTGATGTTTTCACAGTAGCTCACTATATTCCATGACAACACAGTGTTGCTATTGCAGAATAATAGGGTCACGCAGAAGTAAATGCATACCAATCGCACAAAGTCAGCTTGGTTAACTTGTGTTTGCCCTGTGCATGTCAATTTCAATTTGTCCTCAACCACTCTCTTGGTCACTTTATTAATACCTATGAAATTCCTTATGAAAAATGGGGTGTTTGGTTTTGTTGATCGTTTCCCTTGTTTGATTTCTATACCCTCACTAGGTAGTCCAAAAATATCAGAAAAATCTGCAGCAGTGATTCTCATATGTTTGCCCCCAATATCAAAATACCTTCCCTTTTTATTATACCGTTCAACAATGCTAAGAATATCATAATCATTCTTCCAAAACTCCCGTGTGATTTGGCCTTCAAGATATGCATTAAACAAACCCCAAAATGGAGTTTTCTTCATCAGTGTTTTGTGTTGTGGTTCCATATGTTGTTGAATGGTTCTAAAAGTTTCAAAGAAGGTCCCAATGTTAGACCGATATTGGAAATTTGAGAAGTCACTCCTCCTTCTTATTGTCATTTCAAAAATGTTATGCACAAATGCACACCTGCATAAATCATAAAAACAAAGTCTGGTAAAAAGGTACACTATATATATATATATATATATATTAGTTCACTAATTTATATAGTAATACAATAGATTACATGAAAGCAATTGAAAACAACTCTACCTACCACTAACGTACAAACTGTTAAGTGTTTAGAAGGCACCACAAAATCTCCCAATTGAATGAATGAACCAATTGTGCTTCATTGATTTTGTTTATTATATTTGGATAAATGACCATATTTGTTTTTATTGTATAACGGTCCACCCTTTTCAGAGGTAGTAGTAAATGTAAAAGTAAAACTAATGCTTGACATACAAAGAAAAAGACACATGAAGAAGGAATAATACTTTTCCTAACTTATATATTTAAATCAACTCAGGCGTCATACATGGTTCCAACTAATTTAGACAAGGTTTTGTAAAAAGGTACATTAACAAGATTTAAATATATACTGTTCTTACACTCATTTCAATATAGAGGTACTTAAAAATGGTATACTAAAGCATGAGGCTTGGTAAGAAGATACACTAACAAGGTTTTACAGAGCATCTGGTGTAACACCCTGTACCTTCCAAAGTGGTTTTGAAAAGCTTTTTAAAGGTTTTTGGGATTTTACTAGAACAGTAAAACGGTTTGGGCATTTTTTCAAATTTTAAGTTTGACTTTTTAACTTTGGGGGCAAAAGTTGACTTTGAGTTCGAGCAAGGTTTTCGCGTTGACCTTGGGTTCGTTGGAAAGGTCTCGTCCTCACGAGTTCGTAGACACGTAGCATGCGTTAAACGGAGCTACAGTTTGGAAGTTACGGAAGTGTGAAGAGAGGGGCAAGTTTGTAATTTTGAAAAGTTGGTTTTTAAAAAGGCACAGAACCCCAGAAAACCCCTTAGTCTTCTCTCTCCTCTCTCCCGCACGTTCTCTCTCTTCCTCGCGAGCCTCACTTTCAGCTGGAGCTTTCGCAGGCACGTGGGGGCGCGTCCGGCGGCGGCTGGAGCCGATCTTTGGCTCGCCGTGCTCGCCTCCGTCCCCTCTTCCTTCCTGTGGTGGCGCCTCCCCTTAAAACAGCCCAGAACAAGAAGAATCAGATCGTGCACAGTTGGCGTCACGGCGGCGATCTCGGCGATTCCGGCGACGACGCGACCTCCCACCTGCCCAGATCTTCTCTACTCGTCGAGCCCAGCATGTTGGTGGATTTGATTTCGCCGTTGGACCACCGTGGCGGCGGATCGAAGCTAGGGAGGCCGACGGCTTTCCAGTCAGTTTTCCTCCTTTTCCGGCCACTTTTGGCCGTCGTCCAAGTTTGAGTTTTGGTCCCCTCCACGTACTCTATGTGCCTGTGTAGTTCGTTTTAGCTAAACTTGAGTTTCAGTTTTGTGCAGTTGACCGCTGTTGAGTACTCATTGACCGCTGTGGGTCCCGCTGCGTGTAGTGGCGCCAGCGACCCGTTCCTTGGTTTTTGGCCAGGGCCAACCACTCGAGCCTGTGGGTGAGTTTGGGTGAGCTTCCTGACCTTCCGTGTGTTTTCCGAGGGTTGGACAGCCACCATGCGTAGTGGTTCCCGCCCATTTATGTGATTTGTTAGCTTGGTTATGAACTCTGGTTTGTTTCTTGGGTTGTCTGGTCTTAACAGGTACGCTTGGCTCAGGAATTGTATTTCCGATGCCGTTATGCTGCCGAATTTTAGAATCCGAGCAAAGAAGCCACGTAGGGCAGTTTAGTTTTTTCACGTGGTCAGGGTGAGTGAATTAGGTTCAGTTATTTGGTTGATTTATTTGCTACCTTGCTGTTACTTGTGTGTTTGGTTGTCAGTTAGTTGGGTACGGATTGGGATGGGAGATCCTGAAGGGTTTGAGGTTATTTTGGGAAATTGAGGATTAGTTGGATTTTAAGTAAGGATCAGTGGTTATGGTTGAGGATTAATGAGTCTAGGTGGAGACTTTTGGTTAGGATTGGGATTCCCGGGGTTTAAGGTTATTGTTTTTTTAAGGTGTTTTGTGCCGTGAGCTAGTGTGGATTTTGGTTTGGGAACTGATTTTGAGAACTTAGTTTATTCTTGGTTAAAGTTAAAGGCTTGATTTTACTTAACAGTTTTTGGTAACGTTTGGTTCTTTGAGAAAGGATTTAATTTTAAGTTCGAGTTTTGACTTATTTTCTCATCATATCAAAAAGTTTTGAACCTGATTTTTGGTGATTTGAAATGAAAATATTCTTTTCGGATTTGTACTATTTTCAAAGCACCCAATTGGTACTCGATCAGCTTCTCAGATTGCATAAGGTCTTTGGGACCCATCACGGCACACACATAGACTTTGGGCCGTGTGTCGGGATGCCTTGCCCTTTGGGGGTGGCCCTGCGTGCACGTATGGCAATTTGTTGGCCTTGCATGTGTATGACAAACTTCGGCTCTGCACATGTACGGCAGGATTATTTGGCCCTGCATGCGTACGGCAGGCTGCGGGCCCTACGCATGTACGACAGGTTAGCTGGATGTGGATCGGGTGACAGTTTCCTTATCTTGTTAGTCTACAGATTGTTTGTGATTATTAAATTACAGTTCTTGTTTTATAATTTGGGACTTTGATCAAATTTAATGATTTCTAAAAGAGTTTTCAAAATGGATTTCAACACGGATTTTTATACAGAATTTTCAGTGGATTTTATGAAATGCTTTAAAGCTGGGGGATTTCAAAGAGTGATAGTGAGGCATGGTGTAAACTTAAATTATAAAGGACCAAGCGAGAATCGGTTACCGTGGTTTGAATAACAAAGGTCATTTGAGAGTAAAGGATTAACTAAGTGATTTGAGTGTCAGTGGCTTTATTGAGGTTTAGTGAGTTCCAGTTCCAGTTGGAGAATCTAGTGGAATTCTAAGTCAGGACCTTGTGGTCTAATTCGAGGAGACTTTTAGTTTAGAAGTTCAAATAAGGATAATTGAGGTATTACTGATCACAATGATTTGTTTGGGTTAGAGGATTGGTGACTCAGTTAAGGATTGATTGGTAATTGGGTGAATTTACAATTTGGGGTTTAAGTTGGTTCTCTGATTTGATTATTTTAATTGAGTTAATTTGAGTTTCTAGTTAGATTTCACTCATACGAGCTCTAGTGAGCTTACCGGGTTTGTGTTTAAACCCGGTGCACCTGTGGTTGGGTGCAGGGTTTGGTTTTGCAGGTTAAGCAGGCTGAGGAGGCAGTGGAGAGAAGACGAGGCAGTGTGACCAGCAGCTCTTCAGAGTCTTGATTTTACAGTTTGATTTTCATGTAAAAGGTTTTACAGCTTGTTTTTATAAACGTGCTTTTGTAATTTACAATGGCTTCAGTAAATTATTTTATATTCATGGCTCACAGTTTCAGAAAAAGGGCCCACAGTTTTAGGAACAGTTCCAGTTTTTAGTTTCAGTTGGTTTTCACGTGCCCGAGGGTCGGCACGTGACATCTGGTCTTTCTTATAATTCAATATACAGGTTCAAAAAATAGGTATGCTAATCTGTCTATAAGCTAGGTACAAAAAAAGGGTATGCCATCGTTAGCTAGGTGCATTAGTGTATCTATTATAAATACTCATTTCAAAATAGAGGTACTTAAAAATGGTATACTAAAGCATGAGGCTTGGTAAGAAGATACACTAACAAGGTTTTACAGAGCATCTTTTGTTGGAATTAAAGGCCTTAACTGATTTAACTGCCCAGATTTATTAATTTCCTTTCATTATGTAAGCTGGTTTATTATAGATAAATGGCTGTAATTGATTATTTAGTCTAGACACAAATGTGTGTGCGTGCTAGTGTCTTATAGGACAGCAGCTATGCCAGTTGGAATGAGCTCATGGGCTCACTCTCTCTTGTCTGTTTCTAACGGCTATAAGCCTTGGAATTCTGCTCATGTGATGTGTGTGAATAGTGGAATATACCAGAGACTCACGTCTTGTGAGCTAAGGAAGAATTCATCTAAAAATTCCCTTCCATCATCATCTTTTTTTCTTCAATTCCAAAAGAACAAAAATAATAAATTAATTACAACTACAGAGTCCAACATGGTATCAAGAGCGTAGGTTGATTTGGAGCTGGGCATTGTTTTTGCTATGAGTACTGAGAGAATCCAACGAGAAAACTCTCAGGAGCTTTTTAAGTCTATCAGCTATGGCTGGGTCTGTTGGAGCTGAGCTTCGAGCTCCTATCTTCGATGGCACAGACTATGATTATTGGAAAGTCAGAATGTGTAACACCCCGCACTTTCCAAAGTGGTTTTGAAACGCTTTTTAAAGATTTTCGGGATTTTTCTGGAAAAGTAAAACGTTTTGGAGGTTTTCAAATTTTAAAGTTTTGACTTTTAAAGTTGGGGCAAAAAGTTGACTTTTTGTTCGAGAGGACTTTTAGCGTTGACTTTGGATTTGTTGGAAAGGTCTCGTCCTCACGAGTTCGTAGACACGTAGCACGCGTCAAACGGAGCTACGGTTTGGAAGTTACGGACGTGTGAAGAGAGGGGCAAGGTTGTAATTTTGAAAAAGTTGGATTTTAAAAAGGGGCACAGAACCCCAGAAAACCCATTAGCTTTCTCTCTCCTCCCTCTCGCTGTCTCTCTCTTCCTCGCGAGTCTCATCTCCAGCCGCGCCTTTCGCCGGCGCGTGGGGGCGCGTCCGGCGGCGAGTCGGCCTGGTCTTCAGCTTCCCGTGCTCGCGCCGCCTCCCCCTTCCCTCCGGTGGTGGCGCCTCCTCCCGAAACAGCCCGGAAAAAGAAGAATCGTGTGTGCATAGTCGGCGTCACGGCGGGGATCTCGGCGATTCCGGCGACGACGCGACCTCCCACCTGCCCAGATCTCTTCCTCTCGTCAAGCCCAGCATGTTGGTGGGTTCGATTGACCCGTTGGACCTCCGTGGGCGGCGGATCGGAGCTAGAGAGGCCGGCGGCTTTCCGGCCAATTTTCTTCCTTTTCCGGCCACTTTTGGCCGTCGACCCAGGTTCGAGTTTTGATCCCCCCGATCTCCTCTACGTGCCCATGTAGTTTGTTTTAGCTAAACGCGACTTTCGTTTTTGGCAGTTGACCGCCCGTTGACCGTCGTAGGACTCGCTGCGTGTGACGGTTCCATCGATCGTTCCTTGGTTTTCGGCCTCGGGCCAACTACCCGAGCGTGTAGGTGAGTTTGGGTGAGTTTCTCAGACTTTCCGCGTGTTTTCCGAGGGTCAGGCAGCCACCGTGTGTGGTGGTCTCCGCCCGTTTCAGTTGGTTGTGAACTCTGTTGTTATTGCTTGGTTGTCTGGTCTTAACAGGTGCGCTTGGCTCGGGAATTTGTATTCCCAATGCCATTATGCTGCCGGATTTTAGAATCCGTGCATTGGAGCCACGAAGGACACGAAGGGCAGTTCGGGCTTTTCGCACGGTCACAGTGAGTGAACCTAAGACCATTTAATTCTCAGTTTAGTTAGTTACTTGGTTGCTTGTGTGTTGTTTGTTTTGGTTGCTAGTTACTAGTTAAGGGGGGTACGGAATTAGGAATGGAATTTCCGAGGATTAAAGGACTGATGGAGGACTAAGTAAGGATTTAGTGGTTTGTTGAGGAACGGTGGGTCCAGGTGGAAATTTTTGGTTAGGATTGGGATTCCCGGGGGTTTTAAGGTTATGGCTTTTTAAGGTGATTTAGTATGGATTTTGGTTTTGGAAACTGATTTTAAGAATTCAGTGGGGTGTTGAGAAATTTGGAATTTAAAGGTTTAGACGAGAATTGATTACCGAGGGTTGAGTAACAAAGGTCATTTGAGATTTAAGGGTCAATAAAAGATTTCGGAGTATCAGTGGTTTGAATTGAGGATAGTGGAAGGATTAATTGAGGTTTAAATTGGTTCTGAATGGATATCAAGGATTCTAAGACTATTGGAGAATCTAGTGGGATTCTAAGTTAGGACCTTGTGGTGTAAATCGAGGTGATTTCCAGTTTAGAAGTCAATTGAGAATAATTGAGATATTACAGATTGAGACAGTGAATTGGGTTGGTTTAGAGGATTGGTGATCAGCTTAAGGACTATGATTATGATTTGTGATTGATTATTTTACTGAATGATTAATTTGAGGTTTTTCAGTTAGATTTCACTCACACGAGCTCTAGTGAGCTTACCAGGTTTGTGTGTAAACCCGGTGCACTTGTGGTTGGGTGCAGGGTTTAGTTTTGCAGGTTGAGCAAGCTGAGGAGGCAGTGAAGAGAAGACGAGGCAGCGGAACCAGCAGTGGTTTTAGAAAACTTATTTTACAGTTTTATTTTCGTGTAAAAGGTTTTGCACTTGGTTTTAGGTAAGTTGTTTTGTAAAGTTACAGTGATTTCAGTAAATTATTTTATATTCATGGCTCACAGTTTCAGAAAAAGGGGCCCACAGGGAACAGTTGTCAGTTTCCAGCAGTTTAGTCACGTGCCCGAGGGTCGGGGCGTGTCATGTGTCATGACATAAATGGACAATGTTTCCGCTTGGGTTTAAGTGGTTTATGCATATCACAAATAATATATGGATACAAGTGCATGCATATTGTGTAATGATTATTGTTACTAAATTGTGCTATTCATGATATGTAAGTGTGGATATCTATAATTATAAATATGCAAATAAATTTAGGTGATCGAAGTCATAACTCATAAGATAAGCATACATTTTGGATATAAAAAATTAAAAAAAAAAGAAAAAAAAGAGAGAGCAGATTTACTGAAATGGATAAAGAGAGATTTTACCTAACTTGTCCAAACTCAGGCAACCCTCCGGTGGTGGCGTAACCGCCGGGGCAGTCGCTTGTGGATGACAGTGTACGTTATGGCCTTTCGGATTTGGGGATGGGTTGATAAAATTGTGTTGTTGTTGAAGGTGGCCGGGTTTGATCAGTTTGAGGCTCTTAGGTGATATCATGTAGAATATAAATAAGGCGCTGATGGAGTGTGTTTGAATACTTCACTAAATGTTCCAATGAGTGTATGTACCTGAGTGAGTGGCCAAGAGCTAACTAGAATTATCTATAAACGAATTATAATTAAGTAGTTTCACTTATTAAGTATTGGTGGGACTGTGAATGCGACATGTCGTATGACTTGTATTTTTTATTGTTTGGATGTATGTGTGGAATTCTTTTAATCCACGTATAGCTCCAAGTTGGAAGAGGTCCAGGTAGGCTGGTCATCACTCATAAGTCATAAGCCATCGCTGTCCATTGATCACTTTCACCAATATATATAAATTGATCGAAACCCTTATAAAATACATTAAGCCAAAATAGCACTCAAAGCCAGAGAACCTAAAAACTGAGTCAACCCGGTACACCCCTCTGCCTCATGCTAATGTAGGTTGGTAAAATAGGTACAAGGAATATTAAGTGTACCATATTTTACTATCACATATAAATATGAATATGATATAAAAAATGTGATACATTTTGTATCTTAAATTAAATTTGAAATAATTTGTTAGTGTTTTATTAATTCATACATGACTTACTTCAAGACTAATACATTTTACAACGAGGAAAACACTGACTCGATTCTAAATCTAAATTTAAAATCTCTAATATTTGTTGTTTTTAAATAGTTATCTTTAATTGAGAGAGCTTCTTGAAGAAAACTATATCCAATGGTCCAATCAAGCTGGTTTGGGTTTATACATTTTCTCACAGTTCAGGCCCTGGGACATGTGCTACAGAAATTAGGCCCATGTTTGATGTTTCATCTGGGCTAGGCTCCATCTAGGAGTAGTAAGGTCGCTCTACAGTGCCATGACCCGATGTGTGGTCCTCATAAATAAGAGAAATTATTATGTGTGATCGTAATAACATGTGATATGATGACGTAGTGTTACCTATCCACTTAAATTGTAACACATATATAATATTTAAAAATTAAGACTCTAAACCCTAAAAAATACTCTCAAAATGGTACACGTATTGTAATTTAAATGAATTAGTAATACTATGTTATTAAACCAAGTGGTGTTATAGTTACATAAAATAATTTTTCCATAAATGCATTTCATTCCAAAGCAAACTAGAGCGAGTGTACTTGCTTTTGTTCTTCAACAATCACCAGTAACAAATGGGTGTACATTACAATCTTATACTCAACGTGTATCATGTCATGTGTTACATATAGATGTTAATTAACTTTATAATTATTTATACAATCATATGTTAATAATAGCTTTTTATGAATGAATCTGATTTGGAGATAAAATTGAAAGTTTTTGGGTATGCGATGGCAGATGTAAATGCAGTGCGCTTGATACTATTACTGATATAAACTCTTGTGGAATTAATTAACCAATACACAATGGATCTCACATGTTTTTTTTAATGTCTGATGCATTGTGCGTGTGCCTAACGTATCGAAACTATTCGACCCTAATTTATTGATTTTTCACAATTTTGCTTTGTCTTAGTGATATTTAAATTCTAATATTAGATGAGTTTAACTTTGGATTCCAAGTTTATTATAACTGACGTTTCATGCAAATCAAGAGATCATGTCAATAGTGTGTTAACTAATAACAAAACTAATTACTTTAACATTTAATATGAAGACTTTGGGATATGGGTTTGTGCTCCTTGTAGAAGAGCTTAATTTAAGGAAGACAATTACATGCATGCATGTGGAGTTAGGTTTATGGGTTTACCCGAGACAATTATGGTAGAAAATTCAATTTATGAATTGTAGAGGCACAAGATATTTTGGAATCTTGGAAGATGCTGGTTTAATTTTAAAGTCATTTAGTCAGAACCCAAAACATAAAAAAAGAAGTAAAAAATTGATTAATTTCTAAATGACAAAACAAAACATAATTGTCTCAGACTTTGGAAACTTGTCGTCATGGCTAGTCATGCATATCTAGGATTCCAAAATTTCCAAGGGGTGCATAGTCCAAAACCAAACTCTTAGTAAACTCAGATACCAATTCATAATTAATTTGAACTCCATCTCCAGCAGCTGGCAAAAAGATCCACACAATAATATAGTTGACCAGCTACCTCTATGTCCATCCACAAACCTTGCATTTAATGTTATTCTATATATTCAAGTTGCATTTAATTTTAATATATATATATATGTAAAATGATTGAATTTGAAGTTTAGTCAAAAACCATGTGATTAGATTTTAAAGATGTTTAATTTTAAAATCTACGTACATATAAAGATAGAGTTTTATATAAATCTACATACATACATATAATTTTAAATATAGAGTTTTTCTCCTCAATTTCAGTCTCTCCTTTTTAAACTTCATATTTAAGCAAAGCGGAGAATTCAAATCTTTCATTATTATAATCCACGTGCCCAAATCACACAACAATAATAGAGCATGCATTTTCATTCCATCACTTTACTTGTCCATGTACAAATCCAAAAATCCAAATACAGTCATATTGTTAAAAGGATCAAATATATTATATACCTAAAATTAATAAAGCCCAAATCACACAACAATAATAGAGCATGCATTTCCATTCTATCACTTACTTGTCCATGTACAAATCCAAAAATCCAAATACAGTCATATTGTTAAAAGGATCAATATATTATATACCTAAAATTAATAAGACATAATCGCTTTATTTGATATCAATATTTTTTGTTTCTAGTACTTGAAAATTCAATTTTCAATGTCAAGGAACTATGAATGTCCAAATATGAAAGGTATTTATTGAGACAATGGAGAAAGCAACCTTTTTGTATATAGGACCCCAATAATTTACGTACCGAGAATAAAACAAAAAGATCTCCATCTATGGAAAAGTAAAACATGTTTCGTACGTAGCCCTATATATTTGCCTATTTGGTCATCCGATCCCTCATTTTTGGGACCATAAACAAATGGCTGGACAAAGACTCTTACAATCAATCAGCAGTACTGGGCGACCTTCTTGATCGATTTTATTTTCAAGTTGAAGATCGAAGCAGGAAGACTTAATTGTATAATAATGTTCTGATTTGGAGGGATTTGCGAATGAATTTATTTATTCGCGATTTGAAGTAAAAAGAAATGGGAATACTCTATATGTTCCTTTAGTTATGGCCTCATTTTACACCTCATTTATTTACCATAAATAATAAATGAACAAGTCGATCAATTACGGCATCAATTGGGATCAATAAGTTGAGATACAAGGTGATGCATCTAACATTATTGAATATCTAAAAATCTGTATAACAATCTTTCTTCATTTTATATAACAATCTTTCCATCAAGTGAAAAAAGAAGAAATTCAAAAGAAATCCCACACAAATTAATGCCTATTACAAACGAATGGGACTTTACCCCAAATGTTCATGATCATACAAGTCTATATATTTTTCTTTTTGTCTAAAATCTATACCTAATTAATTTGAACTTTCATGGCTAAACATGGCATACAAAGACAATCGATCTCTATTTTCCTTTGGTTTGCAAGTTGATCTTGACACCAGTAATTTCAGCCACAGACATCTCAGTCTGTGCCTTCTCTGCTTCCTCCTTGAACTTCTTGTATATGTCACTCTTGTAAAACTTCCTTGTCCTCATCACCAAAATAAGAGAAACCACTGACCCCAAAAAAGTGGCTGCAGCAATCACAATGAAGGACAACTTGAAGCAGTCCACCCCAACACAATTCAACTCCTCCGCAGCATTCCTTTTGAGCCCCAAAGCAGCCAATTGCTTATTAGCCTCCTTGTCATACACATGCCCAGTGAGCTTCACATTCAGCAAGTACAACCCAACCGGGCTAGCCGAGGACCCAAAATTGTACAGAGTCGAATAGTACTTGAGCCCGAAAAGCTCGGAGATTATGGCGAAGAGCAAAGGCCATTGAGCGCCAAAACAAAAGCCAATAATAATAGAAGCAAAATAGAGACCATTTGGGACATTGAAAGCGATTAGAAGGTGTCCAACGCATGACAATAGGAGGGTTAGAGTTAGAATTAAGGGACGAGGGATTTGGTATCGTTTTAGTAAGATTTCGGAGACGAAACCTGCCACAACTCGGCCGAGATAATTCCATATGCTGACAAGTGACACAAATGTGCTTATGCTTCTTTTGGGGTACCCCAAAGAAGTCCCGATCTGACCCAAATTGTCTATTGCTGTCAATGTGCCCCCAACACCACATATGCATGCCATGAAGAGTATGAGCATGTCAATGCTGAAAAGGGCTTGGAGGATGGTGTAGTCCTCTCCTCTGTCCGGTGGCCTAAACATGGTTTTCCAACAGGACACGTGACTTGATTCCGTGGCGGGTTGGGGTTGAGCCACTGTGGTGGTGACGAGCGTCTCGTGCTCGCCACTAGGTTGTGCCATTGAGGACACTGATTGGTCAGTGTTCTCGGGTTTCGGGTCCTCAGTGTCTATTTTCATCCCATTACTATTAACCTCAGTTTTCTTACCCTCCCAGATCTTGAATTCCTCGATAATAACGACAGCAAGTGGGAGCAAGAGCAAGATTATCACCATTGCAGCACTGACTCCATACTCACCCTGAGTGAAATGAGGAACCTGCTTCTCAATTATAATCATAACCATCAAAAACCCAGCAAGCCCAAGTGAGATATAAAGCATATTATAGAACACTTTGAGCTCGTTGGGTTGTCTAATGACCTTCATGATCCGAATCGTTTTCAAAAAAGCGAAAGAAATCACAGCCGGAAGCCACCCAATGAGCAAAATCAAAGCCTTAGTATCGTTGTAATAGAAAGCATAATAAAGCTGTGTGATTATAGCACCACTGAGGCCGACGTAGCCCTTCAAAAGGCCGAGCACAACGCCACGGCTCTCCGGGAAGTTCTTGACGCACGTGACCAGCGAGCCGGTGTTGGCGAAGGACTGCGAGTTGGCCCCAATACAAATGTACAAGCACATGTGCCACACTTTGGGCCTAGCGATTTTTTCGGTCACGGCCATCCAAATCATGAAGTAGCCAAAAAAATTTAGGATCGCACCGATTAATAAGACCACCCATGGGGGTGTGACCTCGTTGATTAGGCCCGAGAGGACCCCGACGTTGGATCCCAAGTCCTTGAAGAAGCTGAGAAGGTTGAGGGTTGTTTGGTCGTAGGCGAGGACTTCCTTTATGTCGCTGGAGTAGAGCCCAAACATGTATGTGGCCCCCGCCGCTGACATGATTAGAAGGGAGGAGAAGACCATGAACCACCGCCCGTTGAGGACTTGGAGGGTCAGGCCCTTGGCGTCGGCCCAACCCCCGCCGCCGCCGCCAGCGGGCCCGGAAAGCACCATTTTTGTTGTATAATGGATTGCAGCAGCAGCACAAGTGCAGTGTGTGCTCTCACAAGGTCACAAGTTTTGTATGTAGCAAAGAAGTAGGGGGACGTACGAGTATTATATAGACGCAAAGAAAGTCATGGCAAGAGACAATAATAATTTACTCATACTCACACTCACAGACCAAGACATAGTTGACTATATTGTAATTTAAGTAAATGAAGAGGAGTAAATTGCAAAGAAAATAGCAAGATGGGAAAGACCTGCTGCCCTCTTATTAATTACTATAAATAAAAATTTATCCACAATAAAATTTTAATAAATTTGGAGAAAGGGTATGAGAGATAATAATGTGAGGAAAATTGGGATGTCATCTAAAGGCGAAATTAATTGCTGAGTCTTTGATTTGTCAAAAGTGGATATAATAACACCTCTTCGTTGACTGCTCCGATATCTATTGCATATGACATGTGAAGCTGCCAAATTGGACAGACCTTTTTATCCATTTGATTTTGGTAATATTTTAAATCTGAATCTTTTCTTGTATAATTGTGGTGAGTAAGCATAAGACCGCCAAAAAATAAATAAATAAAAGTTGACAACACCTAGGTTTTAGGATTAATCACTTAAGGAAATTAAAAAGAAGATATAAGGTAACAATTTCAAGGCCGGATTGCAGGGTTGGATAAGATTTATACCATCGATGGTATCATCAAGATTATATATATATACAAGATCGGATTGAATCACTAAAAATCAAGTGCAATAAATTCTAAAAGGTTGAAATTTTACAAAGAATATAGAAATATGCGGACTTGTGTTGTGGAAAACTCATATTTGATGAACCCTAGCTACATTGCATTACGTCAATCATAGATTTTAAGAAGTAATGAATAATGATATATAGTAAGTAATCATATGTTATTTTACTTTAGAAATATTTATCTACTTTTGCTTAACCTCTTCGTAACTCGACCCTACAGGTTAGAATATAACCAGCAAGCTTTATAATGGTGTCAAGGCAAGTAATTTTTTCACATTTCAGGCTTAATAGTTACAAATATTCCACATCACTCAATATAATTGATTAGTATATGAAATTTAATTCCTCTGCACGTGACATCATGTATGACATGACTTGCAGCACCATAAGAATATCATGCCTCTCTTCACTCTCATTATCAATAGGTTTTGAATTATATTTATATAAAAAGTACCAATATGGTTACTTGCCCTAGTATACGTTTCCACGAACTGATCTATATACTTGATATCTGCAATCACAAGAATATTTTTAATGAGTATTCTCACACAGTTTGTAGATATCTTCTCAATTCTCATCATCATCGCAATTCGCAATCTGTTCTTATTGTTGATCCAAGAAAATCTCTAATTGATTTGGCTAATTAATAAATAAACAACATATACATATATAATTTACAAAAGTCAAGCATCGATTTTAGATCTACTTTCACATTGTAAACATATTAATTAATATTTACAATTGCTATCCATCCACACCTTTCAGATTTGTGTTGTTCTCCATCTTTCACAAAATCTTGGTAGGTCATCCAAATAATCAAGGGAAATGCTATCTACTTTCTTCAAATCGATCTTCTCTATCAACCTTTTTATTTATTATTTTCATTTTGCATCGTAAATTTATGATCGGAACCATTCATTTGTTAATTAGATTTAACTATGAAAATCATCTTTATGAAATTCAATTCGGAAATCATTTAGTTATGTAATTATGATCAAATAAACAGACGATTTTAGTAATAATTGATTCACCGTTAGTTTATTTGTCACGATTATATGATCAAATGATTTTTGATAGAGTGATCTTAAAATAATTATAAAAAATATGAACAGTTCGAATCATGAAAATAAATTATAAAATGAAAATAATAAAAGAAAAGGTCGATAGAGAAGGAATGTCATTCTTCAATAATCAAATGGTTTTAAATAAACCACATCATCTATATAAGTTTTTCGTACTCTCTCATTTTCTTCGTCTTAGCTGCCATCATCAGTCTCTCTCCCTCATTTAACAAAAAACAATTATTCTCTCTCTTACAATTCTCAGTGAATTTAATCAAACATCAATACAATCAAACCCCCACAACATCTTTAAATTCTATAACTAAAAGAAAGCGGAAGGTGAGGAATCACCATGTCCACCACCAATGATTAAGATGGCGATGTCTGCAATTCATTTATATATGGGTTTTAATTTACTCCCAATAGACAAATCAACACTTTTATCTCAACAACTTAATTAAAACACATACTTTCTCTTGTTTCTCAAAGAAACACAGAAGAACCCATTATCATCTCCATTTTTTTGCCAGATTTTCTTTAGTTGGGTCTAATTTGAAAGACAATATGAAGATTGAGGTTTGGAGAAAAGGAGATTGTTTAGGTAAGTGGGTGTGTTTGGAGATTGGAGAGAAAAATTGGCCATTTGGGCAGATTGGCCGACCTGTCATTAAATTTATTTTTATGTGGAAATTGCTTGTGAGCAAGCAATTTTGGGTTGTCATTCTCATTCAGGACTTGGATAGACGTGGATGCTTTTTTATTTTTTGTCATGAAATGAAATAGATTTATTAGAGATTAAAAATGACAAAGATGCTCTACGAGAACGTTTTGAATAAAATTATGCGAGACTACATATATATCTTGCTAATCGATGCTTTAATATGGGAAAAGGTACTTGCTCTAATTGCCACTTGCCATTTTGTTTCTTTTTTTTTTGTCTGTTGCCAATTTAATTTGATTGAGAAAAATATGGTAAATAAAAGATACTCTGGGGTTGCAAATTATATAAAATTGGAGTTTATTGGTGCTACGTACATAAAGGAGTAGTATTAATTACACTCATTAAATTTTATTAATAAAATAAACCTATTTTATTTAAATTTCAACCTATTTTAAATCTTATTTATTTCAAACGGATACTTCTAAAAAACAAAAAAGATATTATTTGCACTTAATACGTGATTATTGAACAAATCTGATGAGAAAAATATGTTAGGCGAAAATGTCAAAGGCATGTGCTGGTTTTCTGCAAGGACAGTCGGCACTATCGGGAATCCTCGGAACATATGCTTGATCGATCCAAGTCAATATTGATCCTTTGGCATTCATTGACTAGTAAGATAAAGACCGGGGAGTAGAGACCCACACAATTGTATAAAATTAACAAATATATATAATAATAATAATAATAATATATGGTAGGATCAAACTGATCCATGTAGTGACTAGTACAATATTCATATATAATATAGTGACTAATACAGTATTCAGAAATAATATATACTACAAGGTT
Source organism: Purshia tridentata (assembly GCA_003254885.1). Classification (NCBI taxonomy): domain Eukaryota; kingdom Viridiplantae; phylum Streptophyta; class Magnoliopsida; order Rosales; family Rosaceae; genus Purshia; species Purshia tridentata. The sequence continues at coordinate 20,618 of QANT01000213.1, forward strand.
GAAAATTTCTCAACTCACAAGCAATTAGGTCACTCCTTTTGTTCTCTCATCTGATTATATTTTATTATCTTTTATTCTTAGGGAAGGTTAAAAAAACCATGGATTTGAGTACGATACACAAATCGCGAACGAGGTGGATATATATGAGAAAAAATTTGGGTATGAGAATAAATTTAGAGATTTTTTACAAATATCAGATTGGGTATGGGGCGGGAATGAGGATATTGATTCCATTCAATCTCCGCGAATATAGATAGGAAGAATCCTTGAATTGAAAAATATGAGAATTGGGGTAGGTATGAGGGGTAAAAACAAATCTGATTATATATATGGATGTTGCTACTCATCTCCACCCGTACACATTGTCATTCCTTTTCATTCTATTATTACTCATACAATTTTTGGGCATGCCCCTAATTTGTTAAGATTTCTTCATCCCTAATTCAAAAAGGCCAGGTCAATGCATGGAATGGGTCCTCAATCCTCATAGCCTCCATGATAGAATACTAACTGTTACACGATTACTTGCAGTGAGATCAGTTGGACTTTTGTTCTCCTTTTTTGGATTCAACCCTTTCTTTTGTCTTGGCCAAAAAAAAAAAACCCTTTCTTTTGAGCACAAAAACAAAAATTACAAGAGTAGTACCGTTGACTTTTGCTTCTGTAAAGATTGTACGCTGCTCAGAGCCTCAGACAATATTGCAACACTTAATTTAGTGAAGGACAAAGAGGCATTTGGAAAATAGGATTGAAGGCTGCCACATACACATAATAATTAAATTTCAAATTTTCAAAATTTAGAGGGTTCAAAAATATTAATATTTTGAAAGAATTTCAATTTTTTTAAAAATTTAAACAAAAAAATTTAAAACTTTTAACAAAAGTTTGATAATTTTAAGTCGATAATATTTTCAAAATTTAATTTCATGGCCACGTACAACATAAAAAACATATTTGCCCTGATCACTTGAAAACAAGTAGGACCTGGCCTGTCTACAAAAGTTGACCACACATTAATTTTATAGTCATTAATGACTAAATATTGCACAGACTGGAACAGCTAGTCCATGACTCCATGCATATATATATATATATATATATATATATAGAGGAAGGATCCATTGTAGGATTCCCACAAATTAGAAGTTTGTGGAATTCCCCTTGTGGGGCCTACATGAGGTGTTTTGTATCGATCCGAACTGTTCATTTTTTACA
>QANT01000215.1:0-12147 GCA_003254885.1 Purshia tridentata
AAGACCGTATTACAATGCCACACCTGGTGAATGTCAATCTTATATATTTTCACATGTGGGAATTGCACTCTCAACTCTTCAATGGCTTTAGATAAAACGTTGGCTACACAAGGAAAAGTAAGCCAAGATTAAGTCGAAAAAGGGCCGCTAATTGCAATTGACTTAATTGATGAAAGTAAATCTTTTACAACTTACAAAGAAAATCGGTGAATGTCATAAAGAAGAAAACTGCTGGCAACGATTCACCTGCAATTACAAAGAAACAGGGCATTACCGAACCAAAACCAAAAAAATTCGATACTTCAAAAATAATTGAAGTAAATATTAGTATATTACCCTCAACTTTGTCAAGTTCCTCATGATATTGCTTCGCAGAGTTAATGAGGACAACATCTGGGAGATCTGAAATAACAATTTAGTGAAAACAGTAGAGTGAGTGGCAACAATTAAGAAAAGGAGATACCTGCTGAGGAAGATGAGCAGAGGCGTCGGTGGTTTAGGGAGTGAAGGGAATTGAATAACGGTTTGCAAGTGGAAGTAATGGTGTGTGGTGTGTTTGGGATTGAAGTTAGGGTTTTGGAAAAAATAAAAGGAAGCTGAAGATGATAAACAAGACCAGCGACGGAATTGCTGCGTTTGCCAACCAACTGTCGCGTCAAAACACCAAAAATTCTCGCCATTTTCGTCTCTTGGGCTTCTCTGCCTAAGGTTTTTTCTTTTCTTTCTTATTGTTCGTGGAAGAGTTAATTATATACAGACCAAACTGGGCTTCAAAAGACGGGAATGCCCTATGGAGTAGGTGATGTGTCATTGTGTCCTCTGCCTTTGGGACTGTGCGGTTAACTTTTTGTCATCCAATGGTAAAAAAGGCACATCAGCTAATTTAATATTTTCATAAAACATATTTTTAAAGATGAGTCTCTAATATAAAATTCTCTAATTATCAAAAAAAATTTCTAAAACTCTCATTCACTTAGAAATTTTTTCAAAACTCCTTAAAACTTATAATAAGCTTTTTACCCTCTAAAACTACAAGAATGTTTGAATGGGTATAAACACATTTTTATGAATATGTTACCTTTTACCTGAATATGAGAAATAATGAAAGGGAGAATTTTGAACCCTTAAAGCTTGTTTGGTTCGCAGAATTAATTCCTTAAAGAAATCAATTCCTATCATTTTTCGCGGAATTTATTATTTTTTAAATACTTATGGCAAGGTTATCTAACTTTTTTTTTCTTTGATAGTCTCATGAAGATGCTAAAAATTTTTGATGGAAGATAATTGAAAATTGGGGCGATATAGTAGATTTGTGTGCCAAAGATAGAGCCACTGGAGAAGGTGCTGAAACTGGTGTAGAAGCTAATCAGGTTATGACCCATACTAATGAAACCAATCATATTTTTTATTTAGATGCTGCTACTCAAGACTTAGAAGATCTGCACATTGTTGATAACATTTCATTACCTAGTTTGGGTTGTCAAAAGAAAAGAAATCGAGCATCATCTAATGAAATTCCTCTTAAAAAAAAAAGATGTGTGAGTAGAGATGCTCTTACTGATTCAGTTGGCTAAGATGGCTTCCTATTTTGAAGAGTTTATCAATTCTACCACCAAAATGCTTGATCCATAAGAGGTATATGATGAAGTGAATGCAATAGCAGATTTGAGTAACGAGCAACAAATCAAAGCATGTTCTTGGTTGATTGAGAATGACAAACAATTTCTTATATTGAAGACACTCCCAATCGAGAAGAAAAAGAGCATGGTGCTAATGTTTATTTAAGGAGACATATCCTTGGCCAAAAAAAAAAAAAGGAGACATATCAACTATTTTTATTTTATTTTACTATGATGGCACTCTTTACATTTTTTGGTTTTTGAGAAAATAGTTGGAATGGTTGGATTAGGTGCATGTTAGTTTACAAGTACGTTTGTATTTGAGTACTTTAAAAGATTTATTTTGTTTACATTTTAAGTTTTTTTATTGGAGGAATTTCTAGTATTCTTTTTTCTTTTCATGCATTTGAAATGTTACTTCATAGTTGATGGTTTGAAATAATATGAGATTTGTTGATATTTGTTTAGGTTATGTCATTGTCCGATTGATATTTAGGAGGTTGTCATTATTTATATTGGTGTTAATTTGTATGTTGCTGGTGAATTTGAAGATTGGCTAGTAGTACTAATTTAAAGTCTAATCTTGTTGGTTGTGTTGTCTCACAAATTGGTCTCTAATTTTTTTCTTTTTCTTTGTGGATGACTTGAAGAGACTTTGAGGTTTTTAATGTTGACTTTAGTATGTCTCTAGGGTATGTTGCTCAGAGTTAGAGCAATCAGTGGTCACATGTTTAGTTTTGGAATTGCTCTTGAAATTGTTGCTAAATGTGGATGGCTATTAGTCAGATTCTAGCTTCCTTTTACTTCAGATTCTGTAGAAGGATGTTGTAGATCAGTAGGATGATCATACAAGAAGGCCTTTCATGTCAACAATAGTTTGCAAGGAACATCATCTATAGAAATATATCCAAACAATAGAAAATGTAATTGATGGAAATTTAACTGATGAAGTTTTAAATTTCATCAATTACCCAAACAATGAAATTTACAATTCTTGTCATTTATAAAATTCTACATACATATATTCAATTAATAGAAAATGTAATTGATGGAAATTAAAATGATGGAGTTTTAAATTCCATTATTTATGAATTTCTATATAAATTAGAATTACTTCATCCAAACACACTATAAGGGAATTTAAGATTACATTCTCATGTTTGATAATGTTGGAAAAGTAATTCTTTTTTATTTTCATTCCTTTGTTTGGTTTGTACAAGAATAGGAAATAAAATTAGTTTAGTGTTCCAATTATATACCCTTATTTATTAAAAAAAAGCAATCTTTTTTTTTTTTTTTGTAGAGATGGAATTTTCAAAGATTATGAGGATTAGTTTTGTCTTCAAAATATGTAATAAATGCTTTTCCAAAAGGAGGGAAACCAAAACCCAAGCTCTAGCAAATAATTTTCCATTCTTAGGCTTCCAGAACTTGAACCAAACAGGCCCTAAAGTATTGCAAGCAGTATTGGAATGCACTTTTTGTAACTTTTATGAAATTTGAAATGCAATTATTGCAATTTTTATGAACATTTACTCCCACTATAATTTGAAAATACTATTTTTGGGCTGAAATAAATTGCAAGCCTGAATGATCTTAAACATACAATAAATAAGAGTATAGTATTGCAATACTGCACAAATCAAATATTGGAATAAGAATAGTTGATTCACATCCCCTTAAAATGAGCACGAGTATGAAAGTAGCTTATGTCATCTCCTTACTAAAAAAGTAAAGATGGTGCTGATGGTGTTATGAGATTCATATTTATGGAGGCAGGAACAAGGTGCCTGATGGGGTTGTTTCCTTTGCTCAGTTTTTTTGATGCTCTGCCTCTGTCTTGCCACATGCTGTTGTATTGTGTTGTATAGCTCTCTCTCGGACACACCATGTTGGTCCACATTGCACCAAATCTGGGTATTTTTCATGCCCTTTAAAAGGGCGTGGTCCATCACTTCATGTTACTCTCAAAACAAACAATGCAATTACGCATTTGATGTAAAGTTGACCTGTGTTGCAAAGTTGCAAACTAGTAAGAATATAATTGGATTTGGCAATGAAGTGTTAACATAATCGTTAGTGCAATTAAAGGGATCTAGCTTACCAATTTTCAAAATCAGTATGAGAACCAAACATACATGCATGACACGCACATACGAATTTCACATGAATCTAGACTCTGCCTGGTAAAAAAAGAAAACATTAAGTCAACTTAACAAGATATGTATGTTTCTTGACCTCAAGAAAATAAGCTAATATCCAACATGGTGTGTTAGAAAAAAAAATCAATCCAACATGAACATAAAACAAATGGTTTAAGTTTAAAGTGTAAATCTTATCCAGATTGTATTATTTATTTTTTCTTAAGAGAAGTGAAACCTTATCCAGATTAGATTAAACAAGAGATAAATCAATGGGGTCATTGTGTGTGGTTTGATTTCAATCTCAATATTCTTGATTAGATGCAGTTAATCTTATTTTAAGAATTTTATTGTCCACCAGTGCTACAGTGAAACATTGTGCTTTGCATTAAATAGATAATTCAGTTAGTTTACATATGAATGCCAGAACTTGCTCTGAATTAACTGGATTAGTGATGCAAGTAAAAAACATGATCACAGAATAAGGTGTACAATGTGAAAAGTAGAGTATTATTTACCATGAATTGCATTATCTACAAAGAAATAAGTAACTAAGTACCTGCAGACTGCAGTGCACTATGTAATGCACACCAGTTCTTCTCTTTCAGTTATAAGCTCTTGAAAACCTACAAATCAAGCCAACATAACAGTTGACCGAAAAAATAGCCAATATATTGGAAAATTAACACACACAAAAATATCAAATAGAGACTAGAGAAAAGCACAATGCACCCAAAAAAAACAAATTTAAACCAAATTAACTAATCAAACAAGAATACCATAAGAGAAGTGGAGGTGGTAGTGATCGAAAATTTACAAATGCAACTGAGACACTCCTCTTAGCACATCCTCACATAGGTTGAGTGATAACAGTCTCTTACTTTGTTGTTAAAAGTGATAAAATCATATATATTCTCTGGCCTGGCAAAGCTTTCACTCCAGCAAATCAGTGTGGTTCTGAAGTTGTTCAAAGTAATTCCAAAAGCTGCCAATTTTTTCAAATTACAAGAAATGAGCTAACACAAGCACACATAAAAGAGAAGAGAGTCAATAAGAACAGTGATGCTTAAGATATAAATATCATTTGGTTGTTGCAAGCATATAATACCAACAAATTTAGTAGGAAACCACTTTTATACTTGGAGATGACGAAGGCCCTGAAAATTGTAGCTTTAAAATGTACATGTTTGCATCAATCACATGGTGAAATAGAGACAGAATGACTGCATTTCTTAATTTCCTTCTTCTTTGTCACTTAACCATCTTTGTTCTATACAATTTTACAAGCAACTCTTGCACCCGTAAAGTGTAATTAAATCCTTGCTCTCTTTCTCTCTCATTGACACACATACTCTCGCTCTCTCTCTCTCACTCATGTTATCTGTGCCATAACAAACATGTCCAACATGCTTTAAGAAAATAATATTATGCGTTGTAACAACATTCTCTGAATCATGCAAGAGCTTAAATTAGAAAGGAACTTGATATCAAAATACGAGGCTAGCTAGCTTGAGTACAACGAAAACATTTGTATTTTATTTAACAAAATCAACAGAACATATACAGGGAAATAAAAAATCTCAAATGATAAGGACTTGAGCTAAACCTGTGAATTCATACAAGTGAGTATGTAAATAGGAAAATAATTTTTGTGAATAATTGGAACAAAAGATGCGATTACCTGATTTCTGCAATAATGTGGGTACACAACAGTCCATCAAATACGACTTGGTAACGTTGTTGAAAGTATATACGACTTGGAACAGGGGTCTTTGTTCTGTGTGATATGCCATCAAAAAATGGGTCATCCGCACATCTTGAAGAATGTCTAATTGCGGTAGTTTGGTGTTTCATTCACTGTCTGTTTAGTCAAATCCTGAAGAAAGAAAAAAAAATATAAGGATAACCAAGTTTCTTTTTTAGAAATGCTTCAAAAACCAGCTGTTTTTACAGTGATAGTCTCACACAGCTTTGAAATGTTTTGTAGTGGGGAATGAAATTTCTATCAAGGGAATCTGCTAGTTAAAGTAAAACAAGACATGGACAAAATTGAACAAATCATAAATAATTGATTTTAGAAAAACAAAATACCTCTAATCTTTGGTATGTGAGAAATCTTGTGCCATTCTGGGCCGCTCTCTTTGTTGTATATTTCCTTTAGACGGGGACAATTATAAATCCGTAGATCTTCTATCTTGGTGAGACGTTTCATATCTGTAGGGAGATACATCAAATGCTCACAATTCTCAATTTCCAGCTTGGTAAGAGACGTAAGGTTACCCAACGACTTTGGAAAAGCCTCCACTCCGTCAAAAGATATGATAGACAAAGATGTTAGAGAAGTGAAGTGTTGAATTTGTTGAGGCAGAGAATTGAGCTTAGGCCATCCCCACAACGTTAATTGTTTAAGATGTGGTATAACCTGAAAATCGGGGAAATAATCTAGCTCCTCCGAGAACCCACCAATAGACATTGTAGACAAAAGAGTGAGACAGTGTAGCTCTGTTGGCAAATATTGTAATTTCCCACACTCGTTTATAGTAAGAGAAGAAAGAGATTGGAACCTGGATATGTCTTCTGCCACTGATATCAAATTGCCGCAGGACTTGATTGACAACTCCTCAAGGGATGTGCGGGATGGTAGCCCACTCGGCAGACTTGTCAATCCATCACAATTTTTAATAAACAACTGACGAAGGGATGTGAAGTTGTATAAACTGGGAATACTCTCTGGAGTAAGGAAACCACTTATTGACAACTTTTGAAGAGAAACGGGGATTTGCAAAAGTCTTAAATTTGGACAATCCCTGACACTCAGAGAACGAAGGGATGTCAGGCTCTGAATAGAAATGCATGAAATTAGTTTAGGGCACTTACCTATACTCAAATCCTGAAGCGATGTATAATACTCAACACTCATAAGGCTTGACAGTTCAACACAGTCTTCAATTTGAAAATTGCGTAGGGATGGGAGAACGTGTGCAATTGGAATGGCTGTGAGATTGGGGCAACCACATATTGTCAAAATCTCAAGAGATAAAAGGCCTTGTGTTATTGGAATTGACATCAGAGAGGTACAGTGTTGTAATTGGAATTTACTTGAGAGGCTTGATAGTTTCTCACAATTCCTAATATGCAATATGCGGAGAGATGGGATGCCCTGTGTAATTGGAATGAAATCTAGACTATGGCAGCCAAATATAGTCAATTCCTCAAGTGGGAGTGTGTGTAGCCCATCAGGTAAATGCCTCAGCTTCATACAATCATAAATAGATAGCGACCGAAGATTCTGGTTGTTTCCAAACATCCTTTCCGGCAAACAAGTAAGCTCCTCAACACTTTGTATCATGAGGGAAGTGAGAGTAGTTAGTTGACTGCTTATAATATTTTCTAGTGGCATGGCGTTGTCAATATGACTTAAGCTCAACTTCTTGAGAGATGGAAAATTACTGGTGGGTGCATTTCTCAATTGACTACAATACTGGATAGACAACTCCTCAAGATAGGGAAACACAATTACATTTTCTGGTGCTTCCGTCCATTCACTTAGCATTTCGCAAGATTCAATGCGTATAGTTTTCAATGCTGGAAACAAAGTCTCATTCCTTGTGGTAGTAGCAGCTGCCGTACCATAAACATGGTGATAGCCATAAAACTCAGATCCCATGCATTTTAGCTTAGTCATATTGTAAATCTCAAGATTTCTAAGATTTGGTAAATGTCCAAGCATTGGAATTTCTTCACATTCCCTACAACCAGATAACTGAATCTCTTTCAAATTGAGTGGTAGCCCATTCATCATCCATGATGCAAATTTAGCACCCATGAAGTTGAAAATCTTTAAGCTTTCCAAATTAGAGTGCGGTTGGAGGCCTTCTAATACAGCCTCACCATTGTTGCTGCTTTCCCTTGAACTCTCCCATACAAATATTAACCTGCGTATGTTTTCTTTCCCCACTAAATTTGCTTTCTTTGCTTCTTCTCCATCTCTCACAAGTTGCAAATTTTCTATCATCAATTGACCTTTCAATTCACTTAAGCCACCCAGATCCTCAACTCCAGGACTCTTTTCCCCACCCAGAATATAGTAACGAAATGTTTGCAAATGACTCAATTGCTTTATCCTAAATGGAATTTTGGCATCCCTATCAAAATAAACATGCCTCAAGTTGATCAAATTTGCCAATTCCTTTGGAAACTTTCTAAGAAACTTATTGTTGTGCATTCTTAATGTCTGTAGATTATATAGTTGACCAACAGATTTGGGGAGTGCTTTGATTCTTGTCTTGGAAACATCCAGGTACCTCAAGTGTCTCAATTTACCAATTGAAATTGGCAACACCTCCATATCCACCTTATATAGATTTAAGACGCGCAAAGCTATAAACCTTGGGAAAATGCTATTAGGGATCTTGTCATCATTGAAAAACAGTGAGCGCAATCTTCTAACACTTGTTTTTTGCATTTTTCCTAGTTTTGAACCAGAAATTCGTGCAACATGTCGAGTCTCATGTGTATCATCATTATCATTCTTATTGATGTCTGGTGTCAAGCTCTCAGATTTGGATACTTCTTCAGCAAGATCATGCACAAGATCATGCATCTTGCAACTGGTAACATAGCCAAACTCATCTTTTGTAGCATCTTGAAATAAGGAGTTTTCCAATAAAATATGAAAATATATGTTGCCTATATCCTCCATCTTTTGATTGCTCTTTTCAGGTGAAGGGTGGAGCAATCCTTGAGCCATCCAAAGTTGGATCAAGTTCTCTCTATCAATTTTGAAATCTTTCAGGTACATTGAACAATATGCAAAACACTGTTTCAAATATGGTGATTTTAGATTATCAAAACTCAACTTCAAAACTGACATGACTCTCTTCTCTTGATCTTCTTGTAAGTTCCATATTCTATTTTCTTTAATCGACAACCATTCCTTTGTGGTAGTTTTAGAACGCAGAAAGCTTCCCAAAACCTGTTGTTACTTAATTAGTTAAAATTTTTTTATATATTTAATAATGAATAGGTGAATATGAGCAATAGTAACAAAGCAAAACTAGTAGTTTAATAGGCCATGTTTGGAATGCTAAGTACGTGCAATAGTGATCTCCATATATTTTTTCCATAAGGCTAGGGATTTGTTTTTTAAAAAACTTTGTTAGAGTCATACTAGGGTTTAAAATTGAATTATTATTAAGTATCTTGTAGTATTACATTTAATAGTGGGTTTGTAGAATCATATATACGAGTGTACGTATGTAACTGAGGAATGATCCCCAACTTTTTTTCTTGTACAAACTTCGTTAATTAAGTTATAAAAAAAGCAACTTGTATACAGTCATGCATGACTTAAAACAAAGAAACGAAATTAAGGATAAGAAGAAGAGAATAAAAATATATATTTCAAGTAACTTGTGGATTGTAGCTTTCTTAATAACAAATAAGAATAAATAAAAAAATGTAAATTAACTACAAAACTATAATATGATAATATATAAATACCTTTGCCACCAATGGTACACCTCCACACTTTTTAGCAATCTCACTTCCAATTCTCTCTAGATCTGGGTCTATTGGACCACTACCATTTGGAAATGCTCTATCCTTAATTATGGACCAACATTGATCATCAGATAAATAACTTAAATCACACCGACTGCTAGGAAGCGTTTCCATCAATGACGCAACGTTGGCACTGCGGGTGGTGACAATGATGGTGCTTCCTCGAGCAGAATTAAGAGTTGACAAACAATTCTGGATCAGAATGTTCCATTTATGAGTATCTTCATTCCAAACGTCATCGAGTATGAGAAGATATTTTTTTTCATTCAACTCTTCTTGGAGGGTTCTGATCAATGCTTCCTGAGTTACTCTTATTGCGGGTTTTGTCGGGTCAAGAGACTCTAACATCCGAATTAAAATCGAATTGACATGAAAAGGGTCTGATACACACACCCATATCTTTTTATCAAAATATTTATCCACATCAGCTTCATTGTATACTGCCTTAGCCAAAGTCGTTTTTCCTAGGCCTGCAATTCCCACAATAGCCATAACCGAAAGATTTTCTTGATTGTTGGGGTTGATAAAGGTTGCAATTATGTTTGACACCACCTCCTTTCTTCCGACGATGTTTTCATCTTGGTCAATGAATGAGTTGGTTTCTCTCTCCTCTCTAATTCCATGAGGGTTGGCTTCGTCATTGGCTTGATAATTTGAAACTAGTCCAACGAGAGATGCCTCACTCTTGAGCTCCACCAAAGACGCATTGACTGTCTGGATTTTATGTGCCATTTTTTGACGAAATAAAAAGGGATTGGAGAGAGAGAGGAAGTTGAGTACCTTTTTGTTGATACGGTTTTGCAGCTCCAATTGACGGCGGAGACGTTCATAGTCAATTTGGTCCAAGAGATCATCTGCCTCATCAGCTACGTCTTTAAGTTTGTTGACCCAGTTTTGGACTGCCTTGGGACGACCTTGTGGTCGGTGGGAAACATCAGCCAAGAAATCTTGAATGGTGGACAATGATTGGCCGAGCTTTGTTAGCTCAGTTTTGAATCCCCAGGCAAGATTGAATTCTTTTGCAGCGTGTGAAGTCACCTTCTTCAGTACTCCCTCCACGGAAAAAGTAAACACAGTTTCTAACATCTTTCCTTCCATATTCAAGCACACACAAAGAGCAGAGAAATTTGGTATGAACAGAATAATGCAGAGTAGATATGTATCAAGATTGAAGCCGCACACTATGTGCGTATATATTATTGTTTCAGCTTTACAAGTTTGAATCCATCATTATTGGTGGCTCATAAATTAATTAACTTTGCTTTCTGCAAACATTAATTAATGTCCCTAGTTTGGCTGTTATCATATAGTCTGGCTTTATCATTATTCATTACTTTTTAAGAGGCGTTTTCTGCAATATGCGTCACTCCTTCCTTGTTTGATTCCTTGTATTTTCTTTTAATTTGGTAAAAGATTCCACCTGTTTTTGTATGTTAGGCGGATAGTCCAACACCGTGAGGCATGCTCTGTCAAGTGTCAATAATATATAAGGTATGATTTGGTTGGTGTGAATAAGTAAATATTTAACATGCTCTGGAGGACACGGCAAGTCGCCAACCAAGTGTGGTTCCATTTAAAATTTCCTAATCAAAAGTATATGAGTTCATATATTGTTTTACGCGTTTTCAACAAAGCAGAATCTAATCAAGTTTCCCAAAGAACAAAACAGCCATTTTCACATGTTATCAAATTATTTATAAGGCTCGTCTTATCAATTTTTGGTTTGTGGAATCTGTCTCTTTATATGTAGAAGATTGATTTTGGGGAAAAGGAAACTGAGAGAAGAATGTGTATTGATTTTTTTTGTGCACCAGCTCCCCAATTGTGCATTGTACTTGAGTCAAGAATGTGTCATTGACTTAATCAATGGCTGGAGGTAAAGAAAATATTTCACTTAGTTTAAATTTGCTCATGTGCGAATGTTGAATGATGGGATAGTATTCGAATGTAAAAGTTTTATCCCAAGGTCATAACTTACAGCTTTTTGCCTTTAATTTGTGATCTATGTTTCCTTCATTATTCTCCCGTAAGCTCTAGGACTCGGTCCTTGTCCGTAAGTTCCAGGACTCCTCTTTGTTCGAAAGTTCCAAGACTCGGTCCTTTTCCATAAACTACAGGACTCAGTTGCCATAAGCTCCAGGACTTGGTCCTTGCCCAAAAGATCAAGTTGTTCCCTGGCTCTGAAATCCACCCTAACCTTGCCCATGAGTTTCGGCTTGTGGTGGACCACAATTCCTATCATCTCCCCTAAATTCTTTGGGGATAAGAATTTATCTGCACCCTTGGTTGTAGTTGCCCTGATATGAAGGTATTAGATCTCTCCCTGGCTGATATACATCCCTCCCTCCATGGGCATTCATTGGCATATGACCTGTGTTCTCTCCTTGTCCCGGTGGGCTGTGATTCTTTCATGGATAATTTTGTGAAGCCCCTGTCAAATTGGTCTGAATGCCCTTACCATCGGGTTTTCTTTCATTAAATAGAAGAGATTTACATAGATAATGCCAGAAAGTCAGCGCCTAAATGCTAAATAAGGTAAGTATTTACAACCTAATTATCTGCTATATACAATCTAGATATCAAGGAAAACATTCTGAAAATATGACAAATCAAATCCCTAAATTATCTCCCTAAATTATCTCCGTAACATTCTGAAAATATGACAAATCAAATCCCTAAATTATCTCCGTAACATCCCCCCTCAAATTGATGCTGGTGGATCAAGAAGCATCAATTTGTCAACCAAGAACTGATGTCGGTGCCGAGAAAGAGCTTTAGTGAATATGTCTACAGTTTGATGTTCAGTAGAAATGTGAGGAAGAGTA
>QANT01000217.1:0-26951 GCA_003254885.1 Purshia tridentata
GATCCTGGATCCGCCACTGTTGATGGTGATCTGGGTTGCTAATGCCACCATAGAGTTTGGTGTTTCACCAACACCACCATCGTCTCCTACTCTTAAGAGTGGCTACCAGTGGGATGAGTTGCCAGGGGTGAGGAAGGGTAGGGTCAGGTGGGGGGAAAGGAGGGTGGGTCTGATGTTTTTCAGGTGGGGCTTGTTGTTTTTCATTTTTCATTTTTTTATTTTTTTCCTTAAATTGAATTTATAATCTAGTTTTAACTTTTTTCAAATATTAGGGTTTTAGATTTTTTGTCCAAGTGGTAGGTTAAGGGTCCTAGTTAAAGCATCCCCCAGCCCTTCCCTAAATATTTCCCAAATTTAAATTTGGGGGAAAATGACTTAAAAGCTAGAAAGCACCGACACCAATACGGGTATGGGGACACAACACGACACGACACGCCGATACGAGAAAGTTTAAAAAGACTAGGACACGATATGGCTTCGACATGTCTATTTAAATAATATATATATATATATATATAAATAAATCCACCTTCTGCCATAATTTACTCACTACTCAGCCCTTCCCTGATTACCCAGGCAAAACCCAAAAAAAAACATCAAAATTATCATTAATATTAAGTTATTAACCCAAAAATCTCACTAATATCAGAAAGATCCAATCAGTATTAAGTTATTAACTTAATCTCAGTTATTAAGTTATCAAAATTTTGACAACCCAAAAATTTCAGAGAATCAACTAGGCCTGTCAATCAGTATCACGCCCAGAGCCAATCTGCCTTGCCACAGCCCAGCGCCGATCTGCCTCGCCACAGCTAGTCGCCATAGCCAGTCGCCACGCCCAGCACCGTCTGCCTCGCACACCCAGTAGCCATGCCCAGCGCCGAGCCCAGTCAGTCGCGATCTGCTCGCGACTCCCCCAGTCAGTCATCGATCTGCCTCTCTCTCTCTCTCTCTCTCTCTCTCTCTCTCTCTCTGTCTGTCTTTCTCTGGTTTGTTAAAAACCTCTGCCGTGTCCCATTTTCGTGTCCCTTGCCGTGTCTCTGCGTGTTGGCAGCGTGTCGAAAAGTCAAACTTGAAAAAAGTCAACAGACACGGCTATAGCCGTGTCGGATACGTGTTGGACGCGTGTCTGGCGTGTCGGACGGAGTCAGAGTGTCGGACACCTGCCACTCCACCTCTTTGGAGTGTCGGTGCTTCTTAGCTTACAAGTTGCAGTACAACTCCAACCCTTCCTTAAAATATCCCCAAATTTGAGCTCTTTCCTAAAACTATCCCCAAATCAAGTTGAATGGATAAGACTTGCCAAACCTTCAACCGTCAAATTTTATACTGGAAACCAAAAAAGAAAAAAGACTTGGGGAAAATTTCAACTTTAGCATTGGAGAGCCACTCCCCAAATTTAACTTTTTATCCCGTACTTATTCTAAAATTGGAGGAAAATATTTGGAAATGAATGGAGATGCTCTTAGTGGCAATCAGATGGAAATGACAAAGTGGGACCCATAACCTGAGCATGTGAGAAAGTCTAACGGAGGACTTGACATAACGGACACTAGTTTTTTGAAACACGGAATAGAGTTCAGGGAGTAACGTGAGACAAATGAAGCTTAAGGGGCACAGTGTGACATAGTTATGTTCATGGGGTCATTGGAATAATTAAGCCAAAAAATTACCTAGAATTTATAATCTCGGCCAGGAGGCCCATTGTGATGCCAAAGAAAAGTGGATGATCACAAAGTTTTCTTTGCAGATCCTTCTGAATATCCTTACCCACCATAAGCAGCTCCTCAGATATCCGTTGTGCATCTGCATAATCAATTACCAGCTACAACACATAAGTAGCTACATCTCAACAAATCCAATACCTAAATCCAATTTGATACAACTCACCATCATTAGTTGAAACATCACAAATTGACTCAAACAGGTCTTTACCATCGACAGTAAAACCCCAACGGTTTGGTGCAGGGCCTGCAATATATGCACATGCTCTCTCATCTGTATCTTTCAAGAATACCTGTTTAAAAGAAAACAAACAATGAGCACAATTTAAAGCATTACAGACATTCTGCCATCCAAAGTTTCAATAAACGCATGTATACGCACTTGCTGAGACTGCAAATCAGAAGGAGATGATCGAAACACAACCGGATTATACTTATGCTCCCCCTCATAATTTCTTGTTGATCTTACAGTTCCCAGGTAATCAAGAATACAAGACTCAATATCCTCCTGCGAGAAGTCCCCAACAATACTCACCTAAAAAATAAGCACATGCAGCCTTGAAATATGAGAAATGTTGTATTTATATGTCATGTTCATACTTGTACAAAAGAATCATCAGGTCAAAAATTACACACCTCCATGTTATTGCCTACAAATTGGTTCATCACTGCATCCTTTACAGATTGCAATGTTAAATTTTGCAATGACTTTGGTGTAGGCTCCACAAACCGCTCATCTCCGTCCAACATTGCTAACATGAGTTTGTGAGCAGTTGAGCGCTCCAAGCTTTTGGGAATGGACCGGTAATATGACAAATACAATTGCCTTGCTCTATCAAATGCATCATCCAGCCAGACACTATGCTGCAAGTCAGCAAGCACTATCGTCAAGCATGCATTAAAAATTCATCCATATTAAAGCATGCATCTGCAACACATTGTCCGATAAAACATGTGGACAACTCCATGACAAGACATGGCCAACAACATTCACAAACCAGCACATAGATCACAAGTCACAATGGGGTTACCTCAAGTACCATATGAAGCAACTGGAACGCTGCACGCATCCCATTATCTCTTAAAGTGAAACGGAATTCCATAGAAATAAACTCCTCAGTGGACTCCAAAGAGCAATTAATCAGGTGATTCACACAGAACAGTTCTACCTGAGAACAACAATACACAAACATGAGACATAATCTCAGCAAAATGAGGGGAGTAGAGATATTATAATGAAAAGAGTGAAGTGCTCCTAATATTAAAAATAATTACAGATACCATATTTAATAGTCTGTATATGATTAAGGATCTCTTCCTATTGATCAACAACCGCTGTCACATAAAAATGTTGCAAGTACGCAACATAGTCCCACTTTATAATTGAATGTCATTTCCGGGAGGGCGCAAAAGAGTTATAGCTAGAAGTAACATAATAGCAAACATGCAGTGCTCAGTTATTTTCTAGATATTTTTTGAATACACAACTTGCAAATTATTGAAAAATTTATGGCCAGGTAGGATGGAAAACAAAGAAAAATTACTCACAATAAATAGGTCAACTCTTTGCATTTCCAAAGATTAATTGTGAGTTGTGAAAGCTAATGTACATGATGAATCTATGATACCTAATTTAATTAACAAACGTTTCAATCAAAGATATAATTAATGAATTATTCTAGAGGAAAGAATCTCCTATGCAGAAATAGTTTAGCAATAAGTAAATGCATTAAGATACCAAGGCTTCTTATTCCACAACAAAAAAAACAAAAAAAAATCTTACATTCATCTAGTATATGCAAACCTTTAGAGAGAGGGGGGGAGGAGAGAGAGAGACAAATAGCGATACCTGATTTCTCTCTCAGTCTTCCTAGCCAGCTAATTTACAAAATGACCCTTTATGATTCCTAATTTACTTAACCAACATCTGACTCAAAGGTATAATTAATGAATTATTCAACAGGAAAGAATTTACCATGCAGCAAAAACTTTAGCAATATAAAAAAATAAATTCCATGCCCCTAATATTTATAAAACTTAAGAGGGGGAGTGGGGGAGAGAGGAAGAGAGAGAGGAATTGCAATACCTGCTCCCTTGAAAAGTTGCCAACACGACCTCCCTCGCTAAGAGTCCGTACGCCTACAACAACAGAACCTCTTGACTCGGAACTTTCTGCTGCTCGTCCACCGCCAACTATAAGCCGCATTACACCTCCCCGAGCCTCACTTTTTGAAATCTGTGATTGAACAAAGATATATGCGGTCAGTTGGTAACAGCTTATTACTCATGCACATTTTCCCATTAATAATGGTTAAAGAAAATGATCACAAAAATTAAAGAAACTACAGGTAGGCTAACAATATCCTATGTTTCAAAGTAGTGATTGATATCAACCACAATGACTCTTCAGCACTGTTAGTCATCTACAAATAATGTTACAGTCTATTACTCATGCGCATCTTCCCATCAATAATGATGAAAGAAAATAACCATAAAAACGAGAATAACTATAGGTGCAGGCCAATGACATCTTATGTTTCAAAGTAATGATCCATATCAACTGAGATTACACTCCAAAACTAAAGAATCATCTACAATAATGCATGTCGTGATTAAGAATTTAAGCTGCACTCACTCACTCTTTCACAGATCTCCATATTTCAATCTTCTTACATAGCACAATGATGAGAAGTGAAAAATTATTTAATAGAAGAGAGAGAAAAAAGTACATGACTGACAAGATTTTTTTTTTTTTGAGAGAAAACAAAAACTTTATTGTATGCACAAAAACAATACATGACAGTGGAGAGTGGACAAAGTCAGATTCTGGTCTTCTCTTTGGTTCTCACTTTCTTCAGAATTTAGGGCCATTTTTTTTCTGATATTTTATCAGATTGGAGAGCATCTATGTTATAAACTAAGTTTAGACCGTGATAGATTCAGAGAAATTTGTGTTGTAGTTTGCTTTGTACTGTACCATTGGCGTGGATTCACAAGTAAAATGACTGACTTAAGAAAAAGCAAAAAGTACCAAAGATTGATTATGTGTCAAAGGATCCCTCCCATTACCATAGAAACATAAGCAAGAGATACCTTGTAATTTACAGGAATTCCATTTGAAAGACGACATTGAGTGATCCCAGTTTCCTTGTCATAAACCTTTGTCACATTTGTTTCAGAACTAAAGGGAATGAAGGATGGCATGCACTCCTGCCTTAATTCCTGTAACTGCGACGAAGATATCAATTCTTTTGGCACCTCAAGCTGTGCAAATAGGAGAGAAAATGAATTAACCATAAAGTCAAATTTGACAGAAGAATTTTGCATAGATATTTTTACAAATGAAAGTAAAAAAGTGAGCAAGCCGTGTTTATAAGGAAAGAAACCTCTGGCTCAGCTTCAATCGGTTCCTCCAATCCAGCTTTCATAGCAGCTGTAATCTCATTAGGGTAAATGGTAAACTCAGTTTCACCCTTTCCATCAACATGCACTTTCTTTGGAACACAAGCAACAACTGCTGCAGGAAGGGGTGCAGTAGGTTTTCCAAAATCAGAAACAAATTCCAACACCTTAGCACCAATAGAGTTCACCTACACAACAAATGATTAAACTAATTTTAGTTCATCAATCTCAGTGCACCGGCATTGCCTCAACAATATCAACTTAATTTTTTTGCCTTAACTTTTGACAGGTAAATATGGTAACTACATTAAAGAAAAGAAAACCATCGACCCCTGCACAATCATTTCAAATTTTGAATGCATGTTTAAGAAATGAAGCTTAAGTTACTGGGATCACTACACCCCCTAATCCCTACATACCACAATACAGATCGCATCACCCAAAACATGATACATAAGTGCTTTGGATCACCAAAACTGACATCCACAATTTTATCCTTTACTTTTTTATCTATAATTAACCAAAATACATTGTTTACATCAACAAAAGATTAAGTAAAAACATTATGTGATGCCCAACGGGAACAAAGGGTGCTGTCTTGTTACTGTCTTTGACGCAGAGCAAATGGCAGAGCAATTCATGCAACAGATTGATAGTCGCAGGTCCAAGAAAGGCAAATTCTGATTAGTCTAAAACCGTTTAAGTTATTTCCTAATTTTCTTATTTTAATTTTGCCTTCCTAGTGAAGCTAGAACTTGTGTTATTTTCCTATTCTAGTTTGGTTTCTTAATGAAGCTAGAGTTTGAGGTAGTATTTAAAGTTTAGGCTTGCTTGGGGGATTTTTTTTTTTTTTTTTNTTTTTTTTTTTTTTTTTATATCCAGAAATCCCCCAAACCCACTTAGCGAACCCAAGTTCGAAACTGGAGCCTCCTGCCGAACCCCACAATCTTTAGGACACAAGAAACTCTAGCAAATGCTAGGTAGGTACCTTGAGGGGGCTTTGAACCTCAAACCACTTGGGAGCAAACCAAAGGCCACTATTTTATCAATAGAACTCTTTGAGAATTCTCTCAATTTCTTGGTGGACTCCAATTTATCATTCTAGGGTTAACACTTGTTTACCCTTTCACGATTTTGCTGCGTCAAGTTGTTTTAGAGCAAGGATTTGCCTGACTCGATGGGTGAACGCCCTGCAAATGAAGGTCGTGAATTAGATGCTCATTGGGAGGTTGTGAATCAACAGACTACATGAACCATTCAACTTGAACAAATTCAGTAGTTGGTGGGTTTGAATGTTCAGGGTAACCCTAATCCTAACCCTAACCCTAAAGGCCTATTTTGTTCAAGTTTAAGAGGCCTAGAGATGGAAAATCAATTAAATTACTATATTTAGTAAGTACATGAAAAAGAAATCATTTCCTGGCCCAAGAGAAAGGACTTCCCTTATTGGGAGAAAAATGAAACCCTTGCTGGAGGTTGGGTTTTGGTTTCCCCCTTCTTGGAAAAGCATTTATTACTTATTCTATGTACTAAACTAACCCTAAAATTTTATTTTATTAATAAAAATAAATATTGTTTTTGTTTAATAAATAAAGGTATAATTGAAAACTAGACCAATTTTACAAACTAAACAAGGGAATAAAAATAAAAAAGGAATTATTGGTTTACTTTTCCAACATTAACAAACGGAGGAATGTAATCTTACATTCCCTTCCTCTTAGAAAAGGCATAGGAATTGATTTCTAATTCCGTGAACCAAACGGGCCCTAACGGTCAGGGTAATCTCAGGCAGCAAGAAGTTGAGTATAGGCATGCTGAGGGTTTAGCCCGCGACAACAACCTGATAGTGAAGACGAATCAGAGGAAGAGATTGCAACACCAATTAAACCAATCAACAAACAGCCGCGAAACAACCAGAACTTTGATGACTATAGACTGAAAGCCGATATTCCTAACTTCAATGGGCATATGCAGATTGAGGAATTTCTTGATTGGTTGATTGAGGTAGAGAGGTTTTTGGACACCATAGAGGTCCTGAGCACAAGCTGGTGAATATAGCAGTCTTCCATTTGAAAGGCAGTGCTGCTGTTTGGTGGGATCAATTGCAGAAGTCTCAGCATAGACAAGGGAAGAATCATATCTGAACATGGCGAAGGATGAAGCAATTACTTACAGAGCATTTCTTGCCCCAAGATTATGAACAACACGTTTACCGACTCTATCTAAACTATACCCAGGGTTCTCGGATAGTAGCAGAATATACAGATGAGTTCCTGCATTTGGCGGAGCGCAATAATCTGGCAGAGATGAACAATCAAAAGGTAGTGAGATATGCAAGCGGGTTGAAAAATACGAGTCAATCATATTGGGTTGCAGACTATGTGGTGCGTTGAGGAGGCTCAAAACATGGCCTTGAAGGCAGAACTTATGAAAAAGGAGAGACGACTTGTGTACAAGAGTACCAGTTACCCGAGGAAAATTTTTGAAGCGCCTGCCCCTATGCAAAAAAGAACAAAGGGGTTCAAAGTTCTGTTGTGCCTATTCCAAAAGCCTAGAATTATCCTTCCAAGGGTGCCGAGGGTAGTACCAGTTTTATTGGTGCAAAAGAAGAATGGTAGCTAGCGAATGTGTGTTGACAGTCGAGCGATTAACAAAATTACTATGAAATATAGGTTCCCAATACCAAGGTTGGATGACATGTTAGATGTTTTGGACGGGTCTAAGGGGTTCACCAAGATTCATCCTCGTAGTGGCTATCACCAAATCAAAATCAAACCAAGTGATGAATGGAAGACCACTTTCAAGAGCAAGGACAGTTTGAACGAGTGACTGGTGATGCCGTTTGGTTTATCTAAAGCACCGAGCACTTTCATGCGGCTTAAGAATCAGGTGTTGCATCCTTTTATTAGGCCTTTTGTTGTAGTATATTTTGATGATATCTTGATATACAACAAGACCATAGAGGAGCATTTGGAGCACTTGAGGTGTGTGCTTGTGGTCTTAAAAGAGATTCAGCTTTTCATTAATCCAAAGAAGTGCACTTTCTTTACAAACAAGCTGCTCTTTCTAGAGTTTTTTATGGGAATTTCTACTTATACCCAATAATCTTCTTTTCTTATCCAATTTCTTAATTTACTCAACATCCACCTTTTTCAAATTAGTTTTTTCTTATTTTACCCAATTTCAATTACCACATTACCCTTATTAATAGATACCCAACCCATTATTTTAACTTTCTCTCCTTACCCACAATTTTACACACATACCTAACAATAATAAATTTCTCTCCCAACTCAAGCATTTACACTACACCCATACCCAACACCATACCTAATAGCTACCATATTCCCCTCACCACCACTGAATAGAACACCCAATCTTAGTCCTTACGTTTTTTATTTGTTATTTTGGGCAAATTAAACTTATTTTATGATGAGTTTGTTGTTTTTATATGAATTTTATCTATTGGTTTGAGTTTTTTGTAGAATTTTGGATTGGATTCATTTATGCTGTCGGAGGTCATTCAGCTTTGGTCTGCCGAGTTCGTCGCAAATCTTCGGTTGGCATCAACCGAACATTTGTCATTAGTTCGGCCGGCTCCAACCGAAAATTTGTCATTTGTTAGGCCAGCTCCAACCGAACATTTGTCACTTATTTGGCCGACTCCAACCGAACATTGTACTTGTGTTCGATTCTGGTTTGCCAAACAAATCCCGAACCAAAAATTTCTAAAACGTCTAAAACATGGAAAAATGCAGAAAAATTACACAAAATGCACGCATACATCATTTGGAGGCTCATAGGGTACGATTTCACCATTCATCTACCTAAAAACCCTTGTTTTGATGTTAGAGTTTAATTTGATGTTAGTGTGAGTGTGAGAGAGGGTGTGGGTGTGAGTGTGAGAGAGGATGAGTGAGGATGAGTGAGGATGGTTAAGTTAGGGTTGATAAAGGAGTTGAGTATTAGGTGTTGGGTATGGAAAGAAAATTTGATTTTTCAAAAATTATAATTTGTCCTTATTGATAATTTTACTAAGGGATAAAATGATCCATTCAAGTTTAAAATATATGCTGGATATCAAAAGAAAATTGTTGGGTATAACTAAAATTTCTTGTTTTTTATTAGTGCAGATGGCATACATGCGAATGAGGACAAGGTGCGAGCCATTAGAGATTGGCCAACCCCAAAAACAGTGAGTGAAGTAAGAAGCTATCATGGGCTACCTACATTTTATAGGAGGTTTGTCCGCAACTTCAGCACCATAACAGCATCTATTACTGAATGTTTGACGCAGGGCAAGTTTAATTGGGGAGAGAAGCAGGAAGCAAGCTTTTCTCTCATTAAAGAGAAGCTTTGTATTGCACCGGTTTTAGCACTGCCCAATTTTGAGGTTGAATGTTATGCTAGCGGAGTGGGAGAAGGTGCTGTCTTATCTCAAGAGACCAGGCCGATTTTTCAGTGAAAAACTTAGTGTAGCACGCCAAAAATAGAGCATAAATGATCAAAAGTTTTATGGCAGTCTTTGAAACAGTGGAAACATTATCTGGCGCAGCAAGAATTTGTGCTGGTGTTGCTTAGTTCAAATTCCTGTGAAGTTTGTCTATTTTCTTCTCTTAGGTAAGACTCCTTGTCCTCTACTTTTATCTTTCATCTTTAATTAATAAAGTTTGTTTCTAATAAATTAAAAAAATGCATGTCAGGTGGGCTACTTTCTTGTAGAAATTTCCATTTGTAATCAAACAAAAGTCTAGGTCCTTGAACAAAGTTGCACATGCATTAAGTAGGCGTGCTACTTTACTGTTCACTCTAGCCCAAAAGATTGTGGGGTTAGAATTTTTGAAGGGGTTGCATGAAAAAGATGAAGATTTCAAGGAGATCTGGTCAAAGTGTGCAAAAAAACAGCCGGTCTTGGATTTCCATCTAAGTGACGGTTATTTGTTTAAAGTAGGCTATGCATTCTGAGTACTTCATTGAGAGAACAATTTTTTTTTTGATGAGAAACAAACTTTCATTAACAAAACAGAACATACATGCCAAACAGTGAGAGAACAATTGATTCGGGATTTGCAAAGATGAGAATTGAGTGGACATTTGGGTCGAGGCAAAACCATTGCCATTCTGGAGTAATGGTTCTATTAGCCTTAGTTAAAAAAAGATGTGGGAAATATTGTCCGAAAATGCTACACCTGCCAGGTTTCCAAAGGTCAGTCATAAAATGCTGGTCTTTACATGCCTTTGCCCCTTCCTAATGATATTTGGCAGGACCTATCTATGGACTTTGTGTTGGGTCTACCCTATACACAAAGGGGTGTGGTTTCTGTGTTTGTGGTTGTTGACAAGTTTTCTAAGATGACACATTTCATTCCCTGCCAGAAGACGTATGAAGCTTCTAACATAGCCAAGCTGTTTTTCCGAGAGGTTGATTGCATTGTTGTGAATTAAAACCTTGTGATCTTGTCTTAGATGTATTCTAGAGTTATCACAATTAGCAAACACAAAGCATAAAGACACCAAGATTTTTTCTCAAGGTTCGACGAACTTCGCCCACATCCCCGTGTGATCCATAGAGAATCAAAGCTTCACTATGTAGAGAAAAGATTACAAGAACTTGTTGAAACCCTAACCCTAATTCCCAAGTGTAGCCGCACTCCCCTCTCTCTAGTCTCACACTGATGATCTAGGTAGTAACCCTATTCATGAGGCTGTAGTAACCTATTTATAAGCATAGGTTTACCGCTTACAATAAGAATCCTAATCCTAATAGAATTAGTTAAGGCCTTATAGCTAATTCTATTCCTATATACGAAAAGGAACACTTCGAACTCCTTCCCAGAATAGGAAAGGTTTCCGCAAGTTCTCTTTTGCTCTTCAATAGCCGTACCCACTTAGGAAAGCCAAAACAGCCCCAGAAAACATACTGAAGCTCGCTGGTCATGGGCGACCAGTCAGCCAAACACACTGGTTGCTCTCTGCCTCTTGCCAACCAGTCGGACATACCTCTGAAGCAAAAAACCTTCTCCTTCCAGCCACTCCGACGTGCCAAACCACAACATGCATGGCAGTCCATTACCTTAGATCATGACACCAAATTCCCTAGCCACTTTTGGATTACCTTGTGGCGGATGTTTGGTACCAAACTAAACTGCAAAAGCACAGCTCTTCCCCAAACAGACGGAGTATATGTGGAAACAAACTAAAGCAGTGGGATTATGCATTGCCTCAAGCAGAGTTTACCTACAATAGTGCAGTACATAGTGCCACAGGGAAGCCCCCTTTCTCTTTGGTCTAACATCCATTCCTAAGCATGTACTTGACTTGGTGAAACTTCCAACGGGGCGTGATGTGGGTGAGGCAGCTGAGCAAATGGCGAATAGTGTTCAAACTGTGCAGGCAGAAGTCAAAAAGAAACTACAAGCGACTAATGCCAAGTATGAGGCTGCTGCTAACAAACATAAAACCTTAATGACTAGGAAAGCATAAAACCTTAACTAACTAGGAAAACAGTAAACCTAAGATAACTAGAAAATACCAAATAGGAAGCTAATAGCAGAAAACCTAAATTAATCCGGAAACAAAACTTATAATCCCTAGGTTGGCCAACGGGTCCACTCAAATTTGGAAAGCTTCATAGATACTCCTGCATCATTATGAGTTCATAACCAAGAAAAGCAGACAAAAAGTTTATCTATATTATTCTTAACATACACTATAAAAATTATACATTCGACAGATATCACTAAATCTATCCTTACATATGTCATTGAAAATAAAGGTATCGTACCAAACTGACCCTAAGTATTCTAACGTGTCCTGCTATCCAAAATGGCAAACTAACTAAGCCTACTTGTAACACATGCCAGAGCGAACCATGCTCCAAGCAACATCGATAAGCATATGAACATACGATATAAAAAGTAGTACTGCCAAGTAGAATACTGCTGTTCGATTTGTGTTTATATGTGTTTTTTACGATTCATTCAGAAGCTTTAATTAAATTCACAGTATCAAGTGAGACTTTAACAAATGATTCTCATTACCTCTTCAAGAGTAACTGTTCCAGCAACAGCAACCAAACTATCGTGTCCTTGTCTCTGATCCATAACAGTATGGCCCAGCGCATCACTCTCCATTATAAAATCCAAATTATCAACAGAAGATACATTATCAATCATAGCTGCCAGATGTTCACTATCTTTTAATAAAGCATCCATGTAGCGAGTTAATTCACCCTTAGTAACACCAAATTCTTTGAGCCTTCTAACCTGCACCAAAGAAAATATATAACATAAGGGATGCATAACATATTGGTATAAAAATAAATGCTGGAAATTCAATGGGATTGAGCCAGCTGCAAAGTTTGTTCTCTCAAAGCTTGAGCAGGAAAGTTACAAAAAAGTGCAGTTCCACCAGAGCTAGCCATCATGGTGGTCAATCATCATGTTTATTTTCATAACTTACAAAACATTGTTCATTAATTCATGTGTGCAAAATAATGGAAGTACACAAATATATATATATATATATATATGAGTTGAACAAAATGATTTATCTCCCTAAAAGAGGTACAATTAGACCACCATGATTAAAAAAAATGCAATATGACATTAAGTTTAGAGAGCTAAATGAAGCTAAAACTGAGTTCATTAAACAGAACTTGCATAATGGCATCACTTTTTATAAGAAAAAACGATTTTATTGAAGTTACAAAATAATGTCCAGTTGGGGACAAGAGGGGTTGACCATCTAGACTCTAGACAGCAGTACAAAACAATTTTCTAAACTGACAACATGCAAACTACACTCAAAAACCCATGAACAAGCTTCCCTTCCAAAGTGCAAGACAGAAATGCAAACCTCTTGAACAGCAACTCTTATTGCACCTTGCCAATTCTTAGGTTCAGCAGTCACCGTAAGAGTAGTAACGGTGCATCCTTCCCTTCCAGAGTCACTATGATCGAGTTCAATTGAAGTGAACGGTGGATTTGAACTCTGTAATTTTTTATGAATTAGCTAACTTACAAAGGGATGCAAGTTTTTTCAAGAAAATACATACATAAAGTACATAACAGAATTTCAGGTAACAAATATAAACATTTCTGATCAACCAGATGATCTATGATTTATACAACAATAATGCTATACTTACCACATTTTTATACCATAATTTTATACCATCTTATGTGGTAATCTACATGGCATTCATACATTGGACACTAAAAAAAATAAAAATAAAACCTCTAAAAATAAGGAAATACCCTGCCAGTATAATAATGATACGTAAAATGATACAACAAACATGGTATAAAAATATGGTAAAAATAGCATTATTGTTTATACAAATATAAACATTTTTGGAGGTGTAGGTGCATTGCCTATGTTATTTAGACTTATTTTAAAAAATTTATTAAGATATTTAATTATTATTATTATAGTTTTCATATACAATAACTTGGGGGTTTAATTACTATGTTATTGCATTATTTACTATTTGGGGATTACCTACAAAAAAAGGCTTTATTATTATTGGATTGGATAGTTTTCAAATTAAATTGAGAAAGAAAACATAAAGTTGCCTTGTGTCCCTCTGTTTTTGATCTTCTTCTCTCCCTCTCTCTCTTCTATTTTATTCTGGCTTCTACATCCCAAGCTTTATTACTAGCATGATTGGATGACCCAAAAATCCGATATGAGACTTCAACATTCTAATAGAACTTAAAAAACAAATAGATGTTATTGATTATTTAGCACTCACAAGGGACTAGAGACACAATACATTAGCAATAAGAATTTCAGACAAAAATGCAAGAAAACAAGATAAAATGACCAGCACTTGTAACCTCAGGCATTGGGTAAAGAAACTTCAACATCCCTAGTTTTCTGCAGGTTTAATTCTCTCCATGAGCAAAACCCATTTATATTTTCATACTTCCACAACATATAATAGCTTCATGAACAACTTTGGTGGTGTGCGACCTTGGCTCTTTTGTGGATTGTTGGTTGGAAAGAAACAATTGACTTTGATTTTGCTTTGAGGGTGTACCTTGCTTTTGATGGACTTACTCATATTTTATCTGTATCTTTAATAAAACAAAACGTACAAAACACAAGCAATAAAACAGGCAAGCTTGTGTTTCTTCTATGGGAGAGGGTTCATTTTTAGGCATCATTATGGGCTTCAGCTTCTTCAGCAGTTAGGGATATCTCTTTTTCGGCATTACTTTTAGATAGGAATGCAGCTGTTTATTAGTTTATACTTTGTGTAATTACTGTATTTGATATACAGCTTGCATAGTTATTTGCTAAGTTCTAGCTTTTTAAGCTTAGTGGATATTGTACCACACTGTTCATATTAATAAATAGAAACAGATAACATGTTATTAAGGCAAAGTAGCCTTTTTTGTTCATAGTGGACACTGGAAATTCTGCTCGTAACACTAAAAGTGCACCTTGTATCTTGTATTAATCCGAAAATGCAGAGCAGAGAGAAATATTCTCTTCATTAGAACATTTCGCAAGTCACCATATGTTCGAACCCTGCTCACAGGAATCTGCAGTAGTACCACAAAAAACATTTAGATTGAGCAAGAGAGAGAGGAAGAGTGAGTTTGTGTGTGTGAGAGAGAGAGGTGACCATTTTTATATCAATACAAAACAATAACTAAACTACTAAGGATTTATTGAACTGAAAATATTCATAATAGTCCAATAGAAATGCAACTTAACACAGAGAGAGAGAGAGAGAGAGAGAGAGAAAGGTAACTAAATCTATATGAATACAAAGCAATAACAAAACTACACGATTTTTCAAACAAAAAATATTCATAAAAGTCCAAAAGAAATGCAACTTAGCAGATAATTAGAAGAAACTCTCCAAAATCCCTTATACCTTGCAGAACATATTGAATGATAAATTTTGAATCAATTCATGCTGAAAAATCTGTGGACTCTTCAAATTCGTGCTATTTCCAGGGAGTGACCAATTATGCTTCACAGGAGGACGAACTGTTTGCCTTTCCTTTTTAAAGACTTTTGCTTGATCCACCGAATTAGAAGATCTTTCGTTAGGTAAACTTCCAGTCAAACCAACTGAAAGCTTAGGAACAAGGAAACTAGCCATTGCACCAAATGCACTAGGAGTAGGTGCAGGAACTGTCTCATTTTCTAGGCCGGTTTGTCCAAAGACAGCCTGCAACAAAGCAACTAAATTTAGTCTATATATAGAAGTGAATCCAAAATTACTAATCTAGACACATGAAAAAAAAAAAGATTCAATAAGTGAATTCTTGCATACTTCAATTTGGTAAATTGTTTTTGAGATGTTATCAATATCCCCAACAATGTATAAGGTTGCATTTGCGGGGAAGTACCAACGCTCATGGAATTTCCTTATTTTATCTACATCCCACTTCTTAATCTGCTCCTCTAATCCAATTGGGAACCTTTTGCTCAGCTTGTTTTCAGAATGCAGATGTTGTAATAACTGCGCACAAAATCAAAATATGTAAAAGTTGAGAAAACGATGAGGAATGATAATATATAACTAGCTAAAAAATAATAAAACTACTCAGTCCCAACCTGGCAGTCAACGCGATAATCTATAGTATTCATCATCTGTAATTCTGAAAGTATAGCACGGCGTTCTTTTTCAACACGAGAAGAAAGGAATTTCGGGTGAAAAGCAATCTGTACACATTAATGAAGCACAAGTACATGAGATGTCAAAACTACCAACTTCCAGTTATTTGTTTTTTTGTCAAACAGATGATTATAGAAATGTGTTCTGAAAATATAAAAGGGTTTGACTGAAAAATAAAAGAAAAATAAAGGGGTGAATTTTTTAACATACAAACAACATACTAATCATGTATTATGTCTACTGCACCCAGGCATGCATCTGAGCTTATATAGAAAAATCAATCATCCATACCTCATTCAAAGCATCCAGTACATATGGAAGTAGATCTCCATCAGAATCCTGAAAAGCAAGATATTATCATCAATATATGTATAGGACCTAGGTTGTAAAGCAGTATACAAATTAGTTTACAGTGCAAATTGTATTTATAATTTTCTATTTTTTGCAAAAACATCACCAGGTTTTGACAGGGGAAATGTATGTATTCTTTCTCAGATCATTAATCTTAATGAATTCTGTTTAACATATATCAAAACTAGAAAACCAATTCTGTTAGTTTGCTAAGGAATCAACATAGACAAAACCGAAAATTAATAAAAATGGCAAAAAATGAAATCCTGAATGCTGGTTTATGAAAAAGGGGAATACCTTTGTACTAATGGGCGAATGGATGTGAAACACAGTATGATGGAAATCAGTGTAAGCATTAGATCGAGCCCCAGTCCCCAGAAGTTTCTCGCGTTTCTTACTTCCAAGGAAAGCAACATGTTCAATCATATGTGCAATTCCTTGTTCATCGTCTTCCTCATCAATTGATCCTACGTGAACTTCCATGTGTGCTTCAAACCTAAAACTCCAACAGATGTTCTCTATTGTAAGAGAGCAGGTATGCGATTATATTAAAAATAAACTGGATATGGAAACCCCGATTTTTATATTATTACATAGGATTTACCCTATCTTTTTACATAACCAGAAAAGCATAAGCCAATTAGATGCAGTCCTGTGGAGAGGCTAAACCTGTTTGGTGGAACTTTATTTGGTAAAATCAGATAGCGCAACCCATTTTTCAGTTGTCCTCGGTACAACTTTGGATGAGGTGGAAGTTCAGAACTTAAAAAGCCCTCTAACTCTGTTTGTTCTACTCCTGGATATAATAAATCCAGATCCTGTTTCTCAAGAATACCATCTGGCCAGGCTGTACTTGCTGCATGTGGCTCATCTGGTCCCAAGGTTGCATAAGGAACATGAACATGCTTCACCTAAAAATTATATGGACCACAATAAGTCAGAATGAATTTTTCTTGGAAGTTTGAGCATTAATAGCAGGTATGTCAGAATATTTCCTATTAAAACCATCAAAAATGCATCAATAACTGAATGTTCTTTACATGAAACACAGAGGACAAGATGTCCACTGCACTAAATAAATATCCCTTAAACAGCACCTAATAACAATAAGCACAAAACAAAAGATATATTAAAGACACATTCCACACTCTAAGAGAGAGCAGCCTTCCAATCCAAAAAACACAGAGAGGCAAAAAAAAACTGCCCCTAAATTATGCAGATAAAGAAGTCCATAACTGTCCCCCACAAATATTCATTTTCCTCACCCCTAACATCATCAAATACCCTTCTATCCTAGAAGGCACGGACACTCCTAGGGGGTGGAGTGTCGAGTGTCGTCCAATACGTGTCCAACACACATATAGATGTATCTATTGAAATTTTAAAGTAATGTGAGATTAAATTGAAAAAAAGTAAGGGGTAGAATACTTAAAATTGTACAAGTTTTATGAGTAGGAACTTGGGACATGTTTTATGAGTTTTATTTGGCATATGGTTAATTATGTGGTATTTTATTTATGTATTTTGAATATTTAAAATTGTATATATATATACAATATTTTAATTGACATGTCGGACCCATGTCGTGTCCTAGTCTTTTTAAACTTTGTCGTATCGGCGTATCGTGTCGTGTTGTGTCGTGTCGTGTCGTGTCGTGTCATGTCGTGTCCCCGTATTCGTTTCCGTGTCCGTGCTTCCTAGATTCTATCTCATTCCACCCAATTAACCCAAAAAATAGCCAGTAGAACACATCCCCCTGGGACCATATCCCTCTTCCGCCCTACAAAAAACTTATGACTCTCACAAATAATGCAACACAAGACTATGGAATGACCCAACTCAGATTACCTTCCCTGAACAGTCTTAGCCATAACAATGATGCAACAAGGCGATGAAGAAACAGATGATCTGCCCTTTTTTATTTATTAGAAACAGACTTTCATTAAAAGAAAAAACAATACAACATACAATGCAGTGAACAAGATGTCCACTAACCTACTCTTTCCTAGATAATTAGTTCTAGAATGAAAAAGAGAAAACAAAAGTTAGGAGAAAGTCTCCCTAATACACGACAGCCCCCCAATTAGACAAGATTATAGAAAATGAAAAATCTCCAAAAATTGGAGCAACTGATGCCCAAAAGGAAGCCCAGAATCGTACTCTCTCCCACATAATATGCACCTCTTCCTCCATCACATCATTAAAAATCCTTTTATTTCTCTCTAACCAAATTACCCACAAAATGGCTATCATAGCACAGTTCTCCAACACCATCCCCTTCATTTTCCCTTCAAAAAACTTAAAACTCTCTGATAGCAAGGCACTACTAGAAGCTGGAAACTCCCATTTCAACCCACACTCTTTGAAGAGTTTCTGTTACAAAGATGA
Source organism: Purshia tridentata (assembly GCA_003254885.1). Taxonomy (NCBI): domain Eukaryota; kingdom Viridiplantae; phylum Streptophyta; class Magnoliopsida; order Rosales; family Rosaceae; genus Purshia; species Purshia tridentata. The sequence goes on from QANT01000217.1 coordinate 18,505, forward strand.
AGCGATTGGACACTGCAGCAATAAGTGATCCAAACTTTCTGCCTCTCGTCTACACATCACACGCACCAATGAGGAGATAAGCATGAAGAAGGTCTTCTTCGCTGAACCAGATGTGTTCAGCATTCCATGAGCAACAATCAAAGCTAATACTCGTACCTTTGGTGGTACTTTGGCCTTCCAGATTACATAAGGAGGAGGAAACTGAGAAAGAGAATGATTATCCATTAAAACCCTGGAAAAGGACTTACAAGAAAAAACCCCTGCAGACTCCAAAGTCCAAATTCTCCTATCTTCCCTTCGGACCAACACAATATCATTTAGACAAGACAGTAAAGATGTTAAGTCCACCTCTAAACCATTTAGATTTCTCCTAAACCCAAAATTCTAACTCAAAAGGTAAAGAAGAGGAGTCAACACATAGACTTGCTATGGGCGAATTTTGAAATTGAGAAAGCCTATAAACCCAAACAGAAAGCTGTTTGCCCAACCCAACACTCTTCCCAAAACCTCACCCTTTCTCCATTCCCCACCCCAAAACGGCAATAAGACAAGAATTGAGGAGGCCTTGAGAAATATCTTTCCAAGGGCAACGACTTGAGCGCTGAATCACAATGTTGGAATCACAACCATTCCTATGCATCCTGTATTTGCTTTTGATCACAGCATGCCAAACAGACTCCCTCTCTATTGGAAACCTCCACAACCATTTCCCAAGTAAAGCCTCTGTTGGACCTATGCTAAATCTGTCGAAACAGCCTCATTTTTCTTCACCAAATTTCCTACCCCAAGACTACCTTTCTCCTTATCTTGAGAAACTACCTCCCATCTCACCAACTGATCCTTTTTTCCTTCTGCTACCCCTTCCCATAAAAAAATCCCCCATCAGTTTCTCCAAATTTTTCGCTATACTTCTCGGGACCTTGAATAGCGAAAGATAATAAATTGGTAATCTACTCAAAACTGATTGTATTAAAGTCAACCTTCCACCTCTTGACAAAAACGCTTTCCTCCACCCTTCCAACATTTTCTCTAATTTTTCCAACACCATATCCCAAAAACTAATTGCCTTTGGATTGCCACCGAGAAGTAATCCTAAATATTTCATAGGCCAACTCCCCACTACACAACCCAATACAGATGCTACTCTCTCCACCATTCCATCTCGAGCCTTTATCCCTGCTAATGAACATTTTGCTCTATTAATCTTTAACCCCAACATTCTACCAAACACTTCTAGCACCACTAGAACATTCTTTAAGTTTATCTCTTTTGCTGAGAGAAAGAAGATTGTATCACCTGCAAACTGCAGACGAGAAATCTTTACCTCTTCTCTCCCAATGACCAAACCCTCCACCAACTTTGCCTTTTAGCTCTCTCCATCAGCCTACTTAAACCATCCACCACTAGGGTAAATAAAAATGGTGATAATGGATCACCTTGCCTCAATACCCTCGTCACTCCAAACTTACTGCTTGGTCTTCCGTTCACTAAGATAGAGAAGTTGGCAGATTTTACACAGCCCCATATCCATTTCATCCAAACAGCCCCAAATCCCTTTTTCTCCAAAACAAAATCCAGAAAGCCCCAATCCACATGATTGTACGCTTTTTCAAAGTCAATCTTACACTAGTCACTCTTTTTTCTTTTTCCACACTTCCTCCACAACCTCATTTGCAATTAGAATATCATCTAAAATCTGCCTCCCTTTAACAAAAGCTCCTTAAACTTGTGAAATTGTATCCCCCAGCACCTCTTTTAGTATTTGTGATCGTACCTTTGCAACAATCTTATACAGACTCGTCACAAGACTAATTGGTCTAAAATCTCCAACCCTAACTGCATCCACTTCCTTGGGTATTAGACAAATATAGGTCTCATTTTTTATATTATTTATCACCCCATTACTATAAAATTCCTCATACACCTTCATCAAATCAGCTTTAAAAAAATCACAACTTTTTTGGTAACCGCCATAGAGTATCCATCTGGACCCCGTGACTTATCTTTCCCACAATCAAACATGGCTCTCCTCACCTCCTCCTCTTCAAATCTCCTTTCCAACCATTCTTCCTATCTTCTCGAATTGGCCTCCAATCCAGCCCCTCAACTCTTAGTCTTTCCCCTTCTTTCTTTGAGTAAAGTCACCATGTTTAAACAAAACACACCAAGTGGAGAGAAAGACAAACAGAAGGTTTTCTTCTCTGAACCATGACACATGCATTAGCTCTTACATGACCAATAATCCATACTAAACCCATAGCTGAAGAGGTACCTTAGACTTACAAATTACACAAGAGGGAACAAAGGGACAAAGGCAAGAAACAGAAGATCCGCACTTTCAGCACCCTGTTTAAACAAAACACACCAAGTGGGGAGAGAGACAAACAGAAGGTCTTCTCCTCTGAACCATGACACATGCATTAACTTTTCAATGACCAATAATCCATACTAAACCCATAGCCTTCCAACTCACACAAGAGGAAATGGGGAAGGATTGCCCAGCAGCTGCTTTGGGTAGGGTAAACAGGAAAAAAAAACCCCAGATACTCCAACTTGAACAACCTCCTATTCTGCCTAGAAGGAACCAGCTTATATTCTCTAATTGAGATAATAACAAAGTAACTCCCCAACTTCCTGATCATTTAGATTCCTATTAAACCCGAAATTTCAAGTCAAAAGATAAGAAAGAGCATCTGCACACAACCTTGTAATGGAAAGATTATGGAATTGTTACAATCTGAACATACAAGGAAAGATTAAGAGAAAGCTGTTTCCTCAGCCCAACATTCTTCCTAAATAGTCATCATTCCCTCATCCCACCTCCAAACAACAAGAAGACAGGAGATAATTGTTACCTTGAAAGATGTCTTTACATGGTCATTGACTTGAGCCTCTTATCACAAAATTGGAATCCGAACCATTCTCATGCAGCCCAGATTTACTTCTAATGACAGAAAGCCAAAAAGAAAACCTCTCCTCCAAGAATCTCCACAACCTTTTCCCAAGTAACACCTCATTTCTCTCCGCCGAATTCCCCACCTCTAAACGCCCTTGTTCCTTGACTTGTGACACCACATCCCATTTAACCAAATGACCTTTCTTCTTCCCTTTTGCCACTCCTTCCCATTAAGAATTTATCATCAAACTCTCTAAACTTTTGGCCACACCGCTTGCAATCCAGAAGGGTGAGAAATGATAATTGGTAAGCTACTTAAAAATGATTGAATTAGTGTTAGTCTCCCTCCCCTTGACAAAAAGGCTTTCTTCCAACTTTCTAGTCTCTTCACCACTTTCACCACCACAGCTCCTAGAAGCTACTTGCCTTTGGATTTCCTCCAAACAGCAATCCCAAATACATAAAAAGCCACCACCCTATAACCCAAATGGTGTAGCATAACAATGAAAATTGTACAAGTACAAAGCAATCCAACATTCCCTTAAAATTATATCATAAAAAGCCACCACCCTATAACCCAAATGGTGTAGCATAACAATGAAAATTGTACAAGTACAAAGCAATCCAACATTCCCATAAAATTATATCAGTAATTTTCTTTAAGAATCATTGATATATACCACATGGTGTGCAAGAGTTTGAGTTTTATTGATAAATGCCACATGGTGTGTACAATATCAAGCTTGCTGAAGAGAAAGAATGCTGGTTTGAGCCGAAGCAGCAGGGTAAATTTTTTCTCCCGATCAGAAACAGAAGTTTATTAACTCAAAATTTGTAAAAAGTACATATTGCAGGGTAAATTTTAAATCATTTTGCATCAATTCTGTAATGAACATTTCAAGGGCCCAACAGGAGAGAAATAAAAGTATAATCTATGCCAAACTGTTGAAATAATAATTTCTCTCTCATTAATATTAATATACTATTTTCGACCTGGCTAGTATCACACATTATAAACATGCACAAACACAACAGCTAAAAGTCAAATACAAGACATATGATGTAAGTTTGAGGATAAATGTCAGATCATACATCAAAAGAGGAAAATTTGCGGTGCCCTACTTACAAAAGCATTGTCAAGTTTAGGCTTGGATAAACAAAAAGATGTTTTGTCAGGAAAGACACTTGGTGTAGATGTTCTGAGGCGATGCCGACTTCTGCTTTGGCCAAAAGAGCTAGAAATGCAGTTATACTTTCCACAAAAAAGTGCTTTGGTCACCGGCTCTCCAAGCATGGAGATACATTGTTCCCAAGTATTACTTTTCTTTCTATGTAAACCTGATCTACCAGCACCGATTTCAAGCAGATGCCTTTCATTCACAAGAAAATATCAAAAATCAAATGAAAATTATCATTTACATCCAATGAATAATATAAAGGGCATTGAAAATGTATAGCTATATAATATAGAGGTACATCTTAATACAACAGCTATATATTAAAAATTAACCAATGAAAATTTTCAGGTCAACACCACACCATTATTAAACATGTTTAATAGGTAGTGATCCATATACTAGTCAACACAACAGGATTATGAAATATGTCAAATTCTCAAGTCATGCTATCTTCAGGTTAAGCGGGTTGAATTGAAGCACGACCAGTTTATTAATCCTGCGGAATGGTCAACACCATTTCGACATGAACACAATCATGCTCAATGCTAACCTGCTAATATCATATATGTTTTGAATTATGCGTTGTGTCAAAAATTGTCATCCCCTTCTATATATTCGACGGGTATTAGCAATCTTGTTTACTATGAGTCTATGCCCAATAGTACCAAGGCAGTAACTTCTTCACTGTTTTAAATTTTCCCGTCTTTTTAATCATTGAAGGGTGGTGCTACAGTTTTCAAAATGAAGTGATTTGCTGTATTTAATGTCAAATTATAGCTCAACTATTGTGGTTTTTCAGTGAATTTTGCCGTTGCAATCATTACAAGTGTATGTAATTCCCTGCCTAGTTATTCAAGGGATAGCAGAACTAGGAATACAACGATTTGGGAATAATATAAGAGGAGGAAGACAAAGAGCTAAGAAACCCTAAGATGGAATTTGAAAGAAACAAGCAAATACCTGGTCGGAGAAAATAAGGATAGACGATTGATACGTAAAGGGGTTAAAGGGGCACGAACACCACGAATACACACCACCGAATTCACCCGGCTTTTCGAATAACTGTCATCTCTGCTTATTTTCCCCGATGGACGGGTTTGGGGCACGCTTCCCACAACAGAGCTTATGGCCGCCATTGCTATGCGAGAGAGATAGGACCTTCGATATCGGATTCTTGCTTCAGTTGAGACTAGAGATAATAGAGATAGCCAGGTAGGCTTCTAATCCGCCACCAGTGGAAAGTCGCCTTACCCAATACACACAATGAGGGTATTGGTAACTTTATGAATGAATTGCTGGTGTGGGTTCCACAAGATTTAGTCGGTAATGACTTTTTGAAAATCAAAATCAAAATATCTGTGAGTTTGTGAATCATAATTGTCACACACAAACACACACCACCATAGAACACAAAAACCATCAAATTGTAAGCTTTAGCTTAAGGTGTTTTAAGTGAGTCAAGGTTGGTCATGATCATTGAGTTGAAGTGAAGGTTATTTATCAAGTCTTATATTTGAACTGGTTTTAACAAGGTAAGTCTCGATGCAAAGACTTAGGGTCTATTTGAATAAGGGGTGATTTGGATTTGGATTTGAATTTAAGCTCTCCAAATCCAAATATACCTATTTGGAATAATTTAAATGAGGGTATTTGAATTTGGCCCAAATCCAAGATGAATTTGATGAATAAGGGGTGATTTGGATTTGGATTTGAATTTGAATTTGAATTTAAGCTCTCCAAATCCAAATCTACCTATTTGGAATAATTTAAATGAGTGTATTTGGATTTGAGCTCTCCAAATCCAAATCTACCTATTTGGAATAATTTAAATGAGTGTATTTGAATTTGGCCCAAATCCAAGATGAATTTGAGAGGGATAAATCCATGAATTTCAAATACCTTCTCCAACTAGATATTTGAAATCCCACCATCCCTCCCTTTCTCTCTCTCCCTCACCTCTGGCCACAATTGCCGATGACCACCACCGGCCACCCTCCAACGACTTTCCGACGATTTTTCTAGTAACCGCCGGCGACTTTTTTGACCACCCTCCCACAACTTTTTGGTGACTTTTCCCACCACCCTTCAGCGACTTTTCCAGCCACCCTTCGGCGAATTTTCCAGCCACTCTCCGATGAATTTTCTTGCCTCCCTCCGACAACTTTTTTATTTTTAATCATATATTTCAATACTTAAATTGTCAACAAAAAAAAAATGTTGAAATACTTTCTGAAATCCTTGCCTTTAAATTTTGTATCCAAACAATAGAATTTCAAATTTAGGAATTTCAATTACATGGATTTCAAATACATAAATTTGAAATCCAAATTTAAGAATCCAAACGGGTCCTTAGAGACCATGCATGCATTTTAGATAGTTAGAATTATGTTCATATGCATTTAAATTTATTTAAATCTTCAAATTTAAAAAGGATTGTTGAAAAATGTGAAAACGGGTTTTTGGTCCTAGAAGATCCATCCTCTAGTTAAGAGGATTGATCCTATAGAAGTCTTGAGATTGCATAGCTCTTGTAGGATCGGGAGGTAGGATCGATCCTACCAATACTTGTTTTTTCATGTCTCACATAGGATCGATAATATGCTTTAGAGGATCGATCTTACGTGTGTTAAACTTCAATTTTCATGTTTTTAATCCTAGCTTTTCACGGTTTTAAAGTCCTAATTGAATGCTAACTCTTTCCTATTTGGTTTATGTCCTATAGATAAGTGGTTTTAATCAAAAATTAAGTTTGTTCATGCATTATACATTTTTGAGAGACTGTGCACTCTAGGGTTTAGTGTGAGTTTATTATATGAACATCTTGATCATATAGGATAGTTCATTGAGCATAAATATAGATAGTTTGAATAAATTGTTCCTTGTGAATCTATTCAAGCTATCGCCATCATTCATTCATCTTCCATCATTGATTGAACTCGAGCGTCAAGGCCGAAGCTAGGTTTGTGAGCTCTTGTCTTTAGGGCATTGGCAAGAAGGTCTCTACATATTTCTTGTGATTGAAGTGCAATGTGTAGCGTGAGGTCAATTATCTTTCTAGATTCTAAATCTTTTGTTATTATAAGTATTGCTATTATTTGTATTATTTGTTATTCTAGAAATTATAATTCACAAGTTATAGTTATTATAATCTCTAATTCCCCAAAACACATGTTTGCCTAAATCCTTAACCATCTAGAAACTCTTTCAAAACCCCTTATAATTTATAATAACTTTTTTACCCTTCTAATGCATGTACTGACATGGGCACTGATGTATGGACTGACGTGCGCTAACAACTTGTGGGCCCACAAAAAAAAATTTTACACCTTGCCTAAAAAAATTACATTATTACCTGACCAAGAAAAAAAAAATTACACTATTACATAATTACACAATTACAAATGATAGAGCATTTTTTCAATTACAACTTAAACTAAACTAAAATCTTCAAAATTTTAAATCCACAAATCTTCAAATACTAACAGAAACTGAACAATAAAGGTATGTTTGGATTCTTGAATTTAGATTTGGATTTAGATTTAGATTTGGATTTAGATTTGGATGTAGATTTGGATTTGAATTTGAATTTGAATTTGGATTTCAATTACATAGATTTCAAATGTACAAATTTGAAATCCATGTAATTAAAATCCTTAGATTTGAAATTCTAATGTTTGGAATTTATATTTGGATTTAGATTTAAATGTGGATTTGGATTTGAATTTGGATTTGGATTTCAATTACATAGATTTCAAATGCATAAATTTGAAATCTATGTAATTGAAATCCCTAGATTTGAAATTCTAATGTTTGGATACAAATTTTAAAAGTGAGGATTTTACTGAGTATTTCAATTTTTTAATTTTTTTTTGACAATTTAAAATTTTAAATATATGATTCAGAAAAAAAAAAAAATAAGAGGTGGTCGAAAAAGTTGTCGACAGGATGGTTAGAAAAGTTGTCGGAGGGCGGCTGGAAAAGTCACCGATGGTGGCCGGAAAAGTCACCAGAGGTGGCAGGCGATGGTGGCTGGCAATTGTGGCTAAAGGTGAGGGGAAGAGAGAAAGAGTAGAATGATGGGATTTCAAATACCTAATTGCAGAAGGTATTTGAAATTATTATAATGGATTTAGCCTTCCAAAATCCATCTTGTATTTGGGCCATATCTAAATACACTTTTTAAATCAATCCAAATCCAAATCCCCCATATCCAAAGAGGCTCTAAAACAATTTCAATCGAAATGAAATGAAATGAAACAAAACACTATGATTATATACAAAACACAATTATAAGTGAAACTGAATTTTCAGGAAGTGAAACTGAATTTTCACGAACTTAACTGAATCTTCATATCATCTCTCATGTTTCCCTT